>ML804759.1:137355-148038 GCA_009831015.1 Picea engelmannii
AAAATGAAAGGTAGAAAGCAAATGCAAGCTTCCAATGACAATAACTAAGTGCAAGTTCTTAAATATGATGACAAACGCCACTTGCAATGTTCCAATAACTTCCTAAATATGATGACAAATGCCACTTGTAATGTTTCATTATTTTAACTATTTCATTGGCCAAATATGGTAATTGCATGAAAAGTGTGTGAAAGGGGTAGACTTTCACCCTTGCTTGATTTTCAACCTCAAGAGATTTTTTTGGGTTTCGGTCCCTTAACCTATATCCTTATGTTCTAGCTTTTAACCAATCACAAATAGTTTTAGGTTTAGCCCAAGATCAAAATGAGATTTCATCTTAAATAGTATACATAAAAGTCAATTTACCTTGTTTCTAACTTAACTTTAGTATTTGTTTTCCAACTTATGCAAAGGTGCATGTTAAGATATATATTAGGATTTGTTGAAATTAATTTGGTTTTTCCACCTTGTAGTTGGCTTCATTGGTTTATTATGTCTTTGTATAAAAAAAAAAATTATTTTGATCCGCAAGTGCACAAAAATTGTGGTGGGATTGTAAAGGTTGTAGATGTTTGAAGATTGTGGTATTCACCTAGTGGAGGGATTGTAAATGTGTGTGTGTGTGTGTGTGTGCATATGTGTGTGTGTAGTGGAGGGATTGTAAATGTTTAAATGTGTGTGTGTGTGAGTTTTACGAGGGTGAGTACTCAAAATTACGTGGTTTGAGAGGTTGAGTGTACTAGATGGTGATGTTATTTGTTGGCAAATGTTAAGTTCCATTTTGTCTTGCCGGGTGTTCAGATGGGTTGGGATGTAGAATGCCATGTGTGTATGATGGCATGCTTCATGACTGGATGGGTGTATTTGGGATGTAGAAATAAGAAAATTAGATCAAAGTCTTGTGCACATTCCGATTATGACATTCTCTTGGTTCTTAGCTCGATCATCTATGGATATTTAATTTTAAAGATAAGTATTCTACCTCCATCATCTTACCATGACTCACCCATGCGGAGTTAGTAAAGTATAAGAATATATTAGACACTTACACAAGCGTTGTGATAATAAGAAAAAATAATCCAAGTCACTTTAAAGCCCTAGTTAAAAAGAGGGGAAATGATTCAAATCCCTAGAATAATTTTACTCTTGGGCACTCACACAAAGATGATGGTCCAAGAACCCATGTGCATTCCTAAGAACACATACATGCATTCCTAAGAACAAATGTGCATTCCTAAGAACACATACATGCATTCCTAAGAATGTTTTCATGCTCTATGAATGTTTGCACATTCCTCCTTGGTCATTTTTTAAAGTTGTGGTTAGTCCTTTTCACCAACAAACTATGATGCATGTTTTAAAGGTTATTGACCAAATTAAGGAGTGGAAATTGAGGAGAGATTTACAAAGAACTATTAGACTATGCTAATGTGATCATCAATTGGTTCCATTCAAGTATTTTAATTGAATTCCATTTTTTTTAACTTCATAATTTGTTTAAATTATAAAAAATAAATTAAAGTTTAATTTTTCCTTACTAAACTAAAACATACTTAATTAACATGGATATTGAAGAAAATCCAAACCCAACATCACCACATGAATAAACACCAAACCCTACGGTTTGGATGTACCTATGCAGAGCCCCGCGATATTTCAGAACCAGATGTCGCTGAGAGTCTTTGATACCCAACTTGGTGCACAAGGCATGGGAGGTATTTGTGAACTTTAGCACGTCTTGGTCCCTCTCTTTATGCAGTGTAGTCCATCTCATGCACTGGTCATCATAGTTACCAACAGGGTAAAATTGTTCATTGACTACGTAAAAAAAAAATCCCAAGTGGGATCGACCCCATATATTCCATACTCCTATGTGGAACTTTTTTCCCAATAAGTTTCCAACCAATGTTTGACATGGGGGAGATCCTTAAGGAGTGCAAAGGTAATATTTTCCATTTAAAAAAAATTGTGAACAGAGAAATAAACTTCTAGAAGATTTAACCATTTTTCTAGGGCATCTGCATCGATCTGACCTTCAAATACGGGAATATCAAAATTCAAATGTACCTTGAAAGGGGAGGTGCCTTCAAAGTGTTTGATTTATGAAGATGCACCTGTTTTTATCGACAGGCGTTGAAGGATGTGGGAAAATTTCTCCATCATTTCATCCCTCTGTCGCATGAGAGCTTGCTCGAGCAACAGATTGATAGGATCTTCTCCTCTATCATTTTTCTTTTCTTCCGCCATGGAGGGTTTCTTGGGCATACAAGAGAGATTGTCCTCAAGAGAGAAAAGCTTGAGACCCAACTTTCTATACTTGGACTTCATCAGGGACATGCACTGAAAAGAACGATCATGAGCATCCTACTCTAATACTACTGATCCATATTATTTTTTAGAATGAAATGAAGGCATAGATATAACAATGAAATATATAGAGATATTGTGAGATACATAGAAATATTGCAGTAAACAAAAAGATATAGTAATACACAATTTTTATTAATGAGTGAAATGTACAGAACTGTAAAAATACATAGTGAATGAACTCGCTAGAATGGTGGCAAATTATATCTGAGAAGAGATGTGAAGGCTATGCACATTCACAAGAGGATGAAGATGACTCTTAAAATGAGATCCAAAGGAATTTTTAACATAAATAAAATCCAAAGCCCTAACCACGAAAGATGAAGAGCCAAAAGGTTTGTGGGCCCCAATGGGGGTAGTTTATACGTCAACTTCATGGGGGCATAACTCTTTCATACGATCTTCGTTTGGGGTGCTCGATACACCGTTGGAAATGTCTAGTTGAGAAGAACACATTCCGAGTAGCCCAGGAGAGTGAAAATAATATTTTCTTCAGCCTAAAATTCTCAAAAGACGTCGTTTAGGGCCTCAAAACAGCCTTGAAAGTTTGGGACCTGAAAAATGTCGAAAAACTGCCAAGGTGGAAAATTGTTTTTTTAAGCGAGTGTAATAGGTGGGTGGCCACAAATATCCACCTTGATCATCCTCCGAACACATCGGAGGATTTTCCTCTAACTTGTGTTATTTCATATCGGGGCAAAAGAAAGTAACTCCTCTGAACTATTCAGAGAAGTTAGAAGAAACTCCTCCAAACTGTTCGGAGAAGTTAAAAGAAACTCCTTTGAACTATTCATAGAAGTTAGAAGAAAAAAAATTCGATTTCAACACCAAGTCTTGATGATATTTTTCAAGTAAAAAACATGGGTTTTCTAGGTATCTTAAGGTGGAGAGGGAGACTTATGAGGATTTATCTTAGGATCAAAATATAAGGGGATGCATTTTCTAGGGAGTTAATGATATAGGTGGATATTGGTGGCCACCCACCTCTTCCAACTGGCTCAAAACAATTTTCTGGCAATTTTGGCAATTTACTATTTTTAGCAGTTATAACTTCTAGGGCCATTTTGAGGGCCTAAATGAAGGTTTTTCGGGATTGAGATTCTCAATGATAGTTGAAGGCATGATTGAGCCCCCAAAATGAATATCCTCGATGATACTTTTCCAACGGTCTATCATACGCCTAAAACAGAGATCATATGCAAAGTTACGACCCCGGGAAGTTGATGTACTAACTTACCTAAACGGGACCCATGCGACTTTTGGCGTTTCATCTCCTAGGGTTAGTTTTTTGGATGTATAGGGTTTTTGGCATTCCTGTTTATTGTAAAAATTCCTTCATCGCCTCATTGTAATCATCTTCTTGCGAATGCGAGTAGCTGTCACATCTCTTCTTAGAGATAAGATGCCACCATTCTAGCAATCTTTCACTCTGTATTTTAACAATCTCTGTACATTTATTTAATTAATAGAAATCGTGTATTATTGTATATATGTGTTTATGGTTGCATCTCTGATACATTTCTGTTATATTACTGAATATCTGTGTGCATTTCTTTATTATATCTCCGCTCCCATTTTGTGCCGAAAATAATCTATATTAGGTAGGAATGATCAAATGGAAAATGGAGGTTTGTAGTGCCTATCACAACACCCTACATGCTACAAGTGTCTTCTTTTTCTTCATGCACAATTTTATATACCCAAATTCTCAATCTGGCTCTACAATTTTTTTCTATATTCAATAAGATTTCCATAGACTACTCATGTGCCCCAAACGGACCTCCGAGCAAGGAGTTATTCCCTCTAGATGTAAATTGGTGCTAAAAATATACCCTCTACAGTTTCATTCATAACTCTCTTATACAAGCTCTATTTTTCACCTGGAATAGCTCATTGGAATCTCTCTTCGAGTTCTTTTATTTGAGCTACAAATATATGGTGTACCAGGGTAGACCTTGTTCTCGCGATTTTTGACTACCTAAAAATGCCGTTTTGGTCCTCAAAATCGCACTGCAAGTTTGTGACCTTCAAAATTATAATTTTTTCATGCAAAATCATCGATTTACTGCAGTAACAAACTGCCAAATAAATATGCACCTTTCATCGACGATTATCCTTCCCTTGTCCTCATTTTCTTCTTCTTTTTCGAAGCTCGTGCATGCACTAGTTCTCTATTATGGACAAATATTCAACACGCGTAAGTTCTAGATGCGCAACGCCACTATTTAGCACACACACTATGAACAATTTTTTTGTCGTGCACCAATATCTAGTGTAGACAACTTATGCACCACAAACCAATATCCCATATGCACAACTTTTACACTACACACGACTAATCATTATGCACAAATTTTACACTGCGCACCCATATTCAGTGTGCACAAATTTTGCATTACACACCTATATTCAGTGCACACAATTTTTATGTTGCGCACCACTTTTATACCATGCACCAATATTCATCACTCACAACTTTTGCATTGTGCATCTATATTCAGTGCACACATCTTTTATGTCTCACACCATATTTCGTAATGTGTAATGCCAATATCCAATGCACACAAATTGCAGACCAATCTCTTGCATGCACCAGAAACCCTACACCGCGCAACACTAATACTTAGTGCACACAAGCCCTTTCTTTTCTTATTTGATTTTTTCCATAATTCTTGCGCGTGACCATCAAAACCATTGTGAAAATTATCAACTCAGATTCCTAAGCCAATTTAGTCACTTGGAATTCAAAACGACCCCTCCATAACAACCATTCTGACTGTAGTTCCAACTTGAATTACTTATAAATTCAGGGGTTTCAATCGTACTTTACTGTTTCCCCGAATTCAACACAACTCAAATGTTGATATAATGGATTTACCAACTTCATGTTGATTGTTGGCCCATACAAGCTCAGTGTTGAACGAAAAAGATCTTATCCCACTCTGTAACACACCCCTAACCCCAAGCTAGGTCACACCATTACTAAATCAACCTAATAAATTTTTTGATACCAAACTATAATAGTTCCAAGTCCCCCTAGAGATCAACCGCGTGCACCATACACCTTGTACTGTGTGCAATAACTATTTCCCAACGCACAACTACATCATGCTAGCTAACATGAATGTCATGCTCTCACAGAGACAAACCATGTGTGCAACAAACTTGTACTGCACATGACAACCACTTCCCAATGTACATGGTGATCAGAACCTTGCATCGGAAATCACATTATTGTTACTACTAAAATTGATTAACATATACATTTAAATGTGGAATGACAAACAACATGAAATTGAATCTCATGCAACTTTCCATACTAGTTAAAAGCACAAATGCAAGTACTTAAACATACACATAAACAACTAATCTAATTCAACAACCTAACTAGATATTTGTATGCATTTGCCTATGCACAACATGCATTAATATAATATATTAGAGTAAAATGCACAACAACTATATCAACATTTAACACACATAAACACAACAAATAAGAACACTTATGTTATAAAATATGCAACCCGATGCAAAGGACGTACGTTCCTCCCAGCCATAGACTTGTTGTTCTAGTTCTCAACAACAATTCACGTCTGATTTGGGGATATGAATCCACAAGAGACGATGTTCCTTAAGGCTGACTAATGTCCTCATCTCAATAGTCAATTTCCCACAACTAATTCTAGTCCACCAACTCCCTTCCCTACAACCTACACAACCCAAGGGATGGTATTCCCCTTCACTGCTAAGAGTCCCTCAAGCTTTGCTACTCCCTTACAAGGCATCTAGTATAGGATGGACAAGAAATCTCTCTATTGGGACCCCAAGAATTCTACAACCGCCAAAGGAAATTCATACAACAACACAACATTTGTTGAACTCTTAACCATTTTCGCATAGAATGTTGTTCACATGTGCACAACCTCTTTTTCTATGAAATTACAACTCCAAACAGTTTCTAAACATGCCCACAATAGCTACTTTCGAGCTTAAACACTCCAAGCTCTCTTGTTATCCAAAAATGTCCATGTAAAAACTGCTATGAAAAAAAAAATGTGAATAATAATTTATTCTCTCTCTACCCATACAAAGTTTCCTCTCTTCTTCTTTCTTGCTTGACTTTCACTCTTCCCCAAGTTGATTGTACTCAACTCCCATGCTCTCAATAACTATGGGATGTGACTTCTCACACCACCCTCTTACATGAATTCAATGATTGAGATCTAGAACACTCAACCGGGAAATGGAAGGTTCATAGTACGGATGATTTAGAAAGAAATGGTTTAGGTTTAATAGACATGGGTAAACTCTCCCCCTTGGACCCCTTCCCTCTCTTGTGGAATCTAAGCCCCCAAATATCCATTCGTTTCCATCTACAACTCACGATAATTTTCAATATACACCATTTACATATTGCATCACTTAGCTCTCGGCCATACATTACATTTAAATACACATCACTAATTTGGGGTCTGAAAATTGGGATGTTATAGTGGGTGGGTGTATGTGTGTGAGACAACAATGGGGTATGTCTATCTTGTGACGTTTTCAAACACATTCTGCGATTATACCATATCCTACCTCTTTCATCTTGGAATAACATTTACCAATATACCATCTCCTCTCTCTTATAATCCATATGTCTAGGTGTACTATTTTATAATCACCCTTTAGTTTGACACCATCAACATAATCTATCATCCATATGTCTAGGTGTACTATTTTATACATCACCCTTTAGTTTGAAACCATTAATAGTCTCTCATATAGATGTCTAGGTGTACTATTTTATAGATCACCCTTTAGTTTTACACCATTAACATAATCTAAACTAAGCAAAGTTTGGTGGATCTCACCAAACTTAAAAAGCAATGTTTCCAACTTCAGTTTCAAGATATTTAGAAAAGATCACAATACTATTTTTGAATATCAAAGCACAGTCATGCAGAATGATCAATTCCTCATTGTAGCAGAGTTTAACATTGTCTCGCTCATTGATTCAACGATCTTCCATGACGTGACCTCGAAATGGATGGGACCCCAAATCATCAGTCGTACTTATGTGTATGAGAGTTTCTATCCCGAGTATGACTTTAATTTATTAATAGATCTATTGTAGAGGTTTTCTCTACCCATAAACTCACATCATTTTGTTGTTACATTTTGTTGAATGAAAAATAATACATCCCTTTTGTTTTTGAGTAAGTTGCAGAAATAAAGTTAGTTATATGGCTATTAGCTTTCATGCAATGAAGTAAAATATCTTCCATACAAGTCTGAGCATTGGGTCACCAAAACACATGGTCTTCGTCAATATTGCAAATGACAAAGCCCAAATAAGTCTAGGTTGGTGATTGTTGCTCCCATAAATTAGATGAAATCATGATATGGGTTTTCTAAGTGTTTTACAAAATGGTTATTTAAAATCCATTTTTAAATGTAGAAATAGATTTAGGATCTTGAAAACCAATGGTCACTAGGATTATACAAAAATAATCACTCAAATGTGATGGTCTAACATTTTTTGCCAAATTTAGATAAATGTTCCTAAAAAAAATCTAAAAAAGAAATCATTTAGTAAAACAAACATCATGATATGCCATCTTTTATATAAGTTCACACATTTCCATGTAATCTATAAATTCGCCCTTCCTTTGTCTTTGTCATTTTCAGTGACATATTACACTACTCAATAAATCTTGGGCGACATACAATATTGACAAAGATATATACATACAACAATATTAACAAAGCCATTCTCCAGTTATATGGCTTTGATGTGTGATATCATATAAAAGGAGCCTACTTGCTTTGAAGAATCCATTCTGAAGAAAGAATAGGTAGATGGCATGACAGAACAATACCAATCAATTATAAATAATGATGTACGACAAATAGTTCCCAGACCGAAGAGCGAAGATCTGGTATTTTCCAAATGGTTATACAAGAAAAAACATGTTCTTGATGGAATTATTTAAAAACATAAAGCAAGGTTTGTAGCTCATGGATTTTCTTAAAAGGAAGGAATTCACTATGAAGAGACGTTTTCTCCTGTATCTAGATACACTTCTATTAGAACCATCATAACTATTGTAGACAAGATGAAGTGGAAGTTACACTAGATGGATGTGAAAACATACTTCTTAAATGGTGTTATTGAAGAAGAAGTGTATATAGAACAACCTTAAGGGTTTGAAGTTGAAGACAGAAAGACTCATGTATGCGGGTTGAACAAGGCTTTGTACGGATTGAAGCAAGCTCCCAGAGCTTGGTATGGAAGGATTTACAGTTTCCTGACAATCTTGGGGTTTACCAAGAGTAAAGTTGATTCTAACCTTTACTTCAAGGTTATGAATGATGAGCCAGTTATATTGCTGATGTATGTGGATGAATTATTCTTACCTGGAGAAGGAAATCTCATCAATGATTGTAAGAAGAAGCTTGTTGCAGAATTTGAGATGAAAGACCTAGGCCTAATGCACTATTTATTAGGTCTTGAGGTTTGGGAGAGCTCACATAATATCTTCCTTAACCAAGGGAAGTATGCAGATGAAATACTGAAGAGGTTCGATATGTTGGAGTGTAAATCCATGAACACACCCATGGAAACAAAGTTGAATCTCCTGGTTGATACTTTGTCAGAATTGGTTGATGTTATGTTGTACACACAAATCATTGGATCATTGATGTATGTGACGAATACCAGGCCAAATATATGCTTTTTTGTGAACAACTTGAGTCAGTATCTGGTAGAGCCCAGACGTGTTCACCTTGTTTCTTCAAAACATGTGATGAGATACCTTAAGGATACGTTGGACTTTAGTCTTTGTTATAATGTAGATCATGACTTCAGACTGATTGTCTGTACCGATCCAGATTGGGCTAGAAGTGTTTCTAACAGAATGAGAACTTCAGGATGTTTTTTCATTCTGGGCTCAACCATTCATCTAAAATTGAAGAAGACTTGAAAAACTTGAATAAATATTGCAAGTGAAATGTTATGTGTTTTAAAGCAACCGGATCAATTTGAAACACATAATTAAGGATTACTTATGTAGAAATACACATAGACAGCAGCATAAAAACATTGAACATCAGACATAAACACAACAACTTGATAAAGGAGTTCACCCCACTCCGGGCTACATCTCCTGGTCCAGCTTCCAATGGATCATTATTATTAAATTGCTCAAAGTGCTCAAAAACATGCCTTACAATGCTCAAAATGACAAACCGACTGCTCCAATGGCTCCGCAGCGTCCCAAAACCCTTGTATGGGCTCTTTCGGCACCTGAAACGGTCGAAAAATGAAGAAGATAGCCTTCTTGAAATCTCCCTCTTCAACTTTGTTGTCTTTGGTTCTACAAATCGCACCCCTTGTGATTCAAACCTGGCTCACACACTCATTTAAGCATAAAAACTTGGCACCGGGTGCAACTGCGCCAACGGTGCAAACCGTAGGACGGTTAAGGCACCTCCAGCCCCTAACCACCTCGACACTCGGTCATATGGCCCATAGGACCTTGGGCTCGGCTAAAAGGTGGTTACTCCGTTGCATAACCATGTAACTTCTCGCGCGTTCAACCCACCAGTCAAACCACACGCCTTTTAAAACTTTGGTCACGGTTCAATACCTCGCGCGCATGTTTTAACCGTTGGTATATATGGTATGTAATATATATTACAATACAATCGCGCGGATATGTTATAACATAGTCACATGGTAATATAATGGGACCACGGGACGGGGCTTAGCCCCGACCCGACCCCCCTCCATTCAATACAAAACACAATGTTAAATAAATATGTGAATACACATATAACAAGGAACATGTGCGGGAATGTTGGCTAGCGGAGTGTTACAAAGTCATTGGTAATGGGGGAGGTCCGGGGGTCGAACCCCACGGACTCCCCATATAATTTTACACATAAACACAATGACCAAAGAATGAGCGACACGTGGCGCCCTCGGGTTGGGCCACGTGTCCTCATATTATTCGTCCAAAACGGACACGTGTCAACACTATATTCGCCAACAAACAATCAACCAACAATTGCCACGTCATCAAACTACCATGTCATCATGATGGTACGGCCCTCCACGTGGCCGTATGGACTGTACGGACAGGTACAATCAGCATCCCAAATGTTTGCCTGTTTGGCTTGGCGGATAGATTGTGATATCTCCTCCATATGGACTCCGTTTGTAAAAATAGATATACCGTCGGAATCAGGAAGACGAGACGGACGCAATGGCACTATTTTCGTCGCATTCCGAGCACTTTGAAAATTGAGCAAGTTTTGATCCCCTGATCA
>ML804759.1:152374-166868 GCA_009831015.1 Picea engelmannii
CAGCAGCATAAAAACATTGAACATCAGACATAAACACAGCAACTTGATAAAGGAGTTCACCCCACTCCGGGCTACATCTCCTGGTCCAGCTTCCAATGGATCATTATTAATAAATTGCTCAAAGTGCTCAAAAACATGCCTTATAATGCTCAAAATGAAAAACCGACTGCTCCAATGGCTCCGCAGCGTCCCAAAACCCCTGTCTGGGCTCTTTCAGCACCTGAAACGGTCGAAAAATGAAGAAGATAACCTTCTTGAAATCTCCCTCTTCAACTTTGTTGTCTCTGGTTCTACAAATTGCATCTCTTGTGCTTAAAACCTGGCTCACACGCTCATTTAAGCATAAAAACTTGGCACCGGGCGCAACCGCGCCAACGGTGCAAACCATAGGACGGTTAAGGTGCCTCCAGCCCCTAACCGCCTCGGCACTCGGTCATATGGCCCATAGGACCTTGGGCTCGGCGAAAAGGTGGTTACTCCGTTGCATAACCGTGTAACTTTCCGCGCGTTCAACCCACTGGTCAAACCACGCGCCTTTTAAAACTTTGGTCACGGCTCAATACCCCGCGCGCATGTTTTAACCGTTGGTATATATGGTATGTAATATATATTACAATACAATCGTGCGGATATGTTATAACATAGTCACATGGTAATATAATGGGACCATGGGTCGAGGCTTAGCCCCGGCCCGACCCCCCTCCATTCAATACAAAACACAATGTTAAATAAATATGCGAATACACATATAACAAGGAACATGTGCGGGAATGTTGGCTAGCGGAGTGTTACAAAGGCATTGGTAATGGGGGAGGTCCGGGGGTCGAACCCCACAGACTCCCCATATAATTTTACACATAAACACAATGACCAAAGAATGAGCGACACGTGGCGCCCTCGGGTTGGGCCACGTGTCCTCATATTATTCGTCCAAAACGGACATGTGTCAACACCGTATTCGCCAACAAACAATCAACCAACAATTTCCATGTCATCAAACTGCCACATCATCATGATGGTACGGCCCTCCACGTGGTCGTACAGACTGTACGGACAGGTATAGTCAGCATCCCAAATTTTTCCCTGTTTGGCTTGGCAGACAGATCGCGATATCTCCTCCATACGGACTCCGTTTGTGAAAGTAAATATACCACCGGAATCAGGAAGACGATACGGACGCAATGGCACTATTTTCGTCGCATTCCGAGAACTTTGAAAATTGAGCAAATTTTGATCCCGTGATCAACCATGGCTTCATGGAAGAGCAGGAAGCAATCCAGTATTTCTCTCAGCACAACATAACCATAATACATTGTCGCATGTTCCACTAGTTGTGTATCCATATGGCTTCAGAAGTTGTTGACATGTCTATTTGATATGGAGATGGAAGAAACCATGATTCTATGTGATAACCAGAGTTTCATAAAGATGACAAAGAACCCTGTGTTCCATGACAAGTCAAAGAAAATAGAAATATGGTATCAATACATTTTTGATATGGTGCATAGGGAAGCTATAAACCTCCAATATGTTGGCACAAATGAGCAGGTTGCAGATGTGTTGACCAAGCCTTTGTCTCATGTAAATTTTGAGCACTTTCAAGACAAGCTTGGTATAATCTGAAAGGACCTCCCTCGAAAGGAGGAGTGATGTTGATGACACTATGGTATCCTAACCATTAATGAGTATCTCAGTTACGATTTTATATCCTAGGGGATTGATCATCCCTAGACAGATCCCAAAGGTCTGGTAAGGACGATCTATCAGAGTACATGTGCATGTATATGCTAGTTGTGTTTAGTAGTGGTAGCTTTGTTAGGATTTTTAAAATCCTAGGGAATCTTATGAATCCTGGGAAGATCCTGAAGCTCTGGTAAGGACAGTCTATCAGAGTACCATGTGGTATCTCCGTTAGGATTTTATATCCTATGGAAGCATATGATTCCTGGGTAGATCCCTAGGGACTGTCAAAGTACTACAAACTGTTGTTGTTAAACCTGCCTCATTTTGTTTCCCTATGATGATGATGATGTTGTTTCTCCAACCTCATGCTGTGATGTTGTTTTTGCTCCAGCCTTGTGCCGTGATAATTTTTTTTCTCCATCCTCATGTTGTGATGATGTTTCTCCATCCTTGTGTCGTTGATGATGATGTTGATATTGTTGTTATATCTTTTATGCTAACTAATGTTTATGTTTCAAGTTCATGCTCAATGTTGTGAATGATGACGACGATGATGATGATACTCCAACTCCTGTTGTAAATGTTGATGTTATTGATGATGAGAAAAACTTCTGATGATTTATAGATATGTGAGTCAGTGTTCCAAATGTTGTTGATTCTTTTTCTCTCTCTCTCTCTCCTGATGATGTTTTATAATACCTTTATTGTTAAGGGGGAGTGTTGAAATATTGTAACTGCAAATAATATTCTACTTATTATTGAGTTATTATCTTATAGATCAATTCTCTTTTGTGGATTGATCATTTCGAGCTTTGTATAAGACCAAATCCCCTTTTGTGGATTGGTCAAACCCTAATTATATGATACTAATTAAGAAGTCACCCCCCATGCCTAATTAAAGTGGTTTTAACCACTAAGTGAAGAAGTCGACCCTTCTTGATGAAGAGACACCACCCTAACACCTACCATCCAGTATAAATAAGAGTGGAAGGTGCCTCATTGGATCATTCACTCAAGTCACTCATTTAGTGTTCAATTTTGAAGGAAGCTGCAATTGCCAGTTGTCGTAAGAAGGAAGAGAGAGGTGCATTGCTTAGTGTTGGATATTCTCTTGTGTTTGGTTTATTATCTTGGCATTATATTGGAAATCTATATTAAGGATTTTTTTGTTGGGTTTTCTCCCCCATGAGGGTTTCCTAGGACAAATGTTGTGTACCTTGTGATTGTGTATCTTTCAGTGATCCTGCGTATGCTATTATTGTCTAGTAAATTGAAAAGAACTTAATAACAGCTCTAAATTTAGCATCAAGTAGATAGCATAATATGTTTTCTATGTAATAAAGGCCGACATTAGTAAATAGGGCCTATATAATAATGTGAACAAGTCTAATGTAAGAATACTTAATAGAATCTTATGCTTCTATAAATATATTCCTCTGGAATGTTCTTTAGAATACATATTTAGTATAAATAGAAGTAGAAGGTATAGGAAAGTATTGTTTTGAGAATGATTGCAATAGAACGCTGCTCTACTAGAGGTTTCCCCCTTGAACAGGGAAGTGAACTTGGATTTCTATCAATAAATATATCATTGTTGATGTTGTTATTCTCTATATTTTGTTATTTTGCTCGTGTTCACTACAATATTTTTGTTTCTTCTTATTATAATACATTTGGTACCTTACAACTAACATCTCAGCTCTTTCCTCTATAGAAATTGTGGGAAATTTTTCAGGGTGGAGATGTGTATTGTCGGTGCTTTAAAGCATAGATATTTGTCATTCAATGGGTAAAACTGCAACCGGGGAAGACTACATGCAAGAAATATAGACAATTTCATGGGGTTACTCGAAACAAATGTTGGACCTTGTTGGAAACCTTTGTAACCATTGTTGGTACCCCTTCGAGTAATATTGCATCAAACAGAATCTGTACATGGCCATGACTGCCACGTATCGTCATGTATATTAGGAGTCCCCTTGGTCTCCTGAAACCAACTCTAGATCAGTCGATCAACATCCTGAATACTATAGTGACATCGAGAACAAAACTCGGGATGATAATCTCTAGTACCTAGGTAATCAGTTAGTATGTCTAAGTGTATAATCAAGCCTCCTTAGTTGGTTCCTTGAGATATTGGGTCGAGTACTATTGTTCGACCCTACATGTATATCAAAGATCTATAAAACAGGGAAAACCCTTGTCTATAAGAACCTTGAAAACCCTAACCCTTGGGAAACAAATATAACAACAAAGAAACAAAAGGGAAATTTTTCCGCATCAAGGTTGCAAAATTCCTAAATAATTATCTCTATTAATAATTTTGGCATCCCTTCAGTGCAATATTCTTCAGGTCGAAGTATAACACTACAATATTTAAAAACAAAGAGTATAGTGTTCCCACTGTAACCTTTATTCGAGACATATCCCATTGGATTCCTCTCTTTTCCCTAATCACCGTGATACCTATCACTTGTAAGCCTTTTTTTCCATGGACCCACCCGCCCCTCACAACACCCTTCTTTGCCACTTATCTCATTGAATTTCTCTGTTCGCAACATCCATCGTGATACCCCTCACTTGTAACCCTTTTCTCTATGCAGACCCTTTTCCACTTCACCAATGGCTCTCATCGGTGCCCAAGAAATCAATATTTTTCTTGACGAAAACACCCAGAAAAAGGAGTACATCAAGCGCATCAAATCTAATATTATCTCTGTTAGTTCCTATGTTGAGACCCTCAAGGACCAATATATTTCCCTCAAGGACCAATATGCCACCATTAACGCCACACTCGAAAAATTGGTTAGATGATCCTTGAACCATACCTCCTCTGAAAAAACTTCCTTCCAGGAAGATCTGAAATCTTCCCTTTTCCACGACCGTCATTCCAATCACCTTCATCATGACCCCTCTCTTCCCAAAGTTGAGGTCAATACATTTGATGGCTTGGATCCCACAGACTTGGTCACTCAAATGGAACATTATATTTCTTTGCATGGCATTACTGATGAGTTGGCCATACTTTATTATGGTGTTCACTATGTGGATCCATAATATTGGCAATGGTGGAATTGGTATAAAAATGCGCACCAAGGGTATGTTTCTTAGACAAAGTTTTTGGCATAGATTTATGAATTCTTTGACACAAACACTCTCCATTTAGGATGTTTGATCAAGTTGAAACAATCTAGCACATTGGAAGACTCTATAACCTCCTTTGAGCACTTAGATTTCAGAACTGAGGGCAGGTTCGATGCCTTCTTTAGGGAATGCTTTATGAGTTTCCTAAAGGATGAAATATGCACCCAGCTCTTCATGGCCCACTCCCAAACCTGGTTGGAAGCTACTAAACACACAAATGAAGCACAACAAATTATATCTACTCAAAATAGAAAACCCTCCTTTATTATTTTCCCTTAATCCACCAATCTCGCCCCTTCTGCTACTCCTCTCAAGATCTAGAAATTAACTCAGGAATAAATTTTTGAAAGCCAAGTCAAGTGCCTTTGCTATAATTGTGATGATAAATATTTTTGGGGTGGCACAAGTGCAAAGAATAAAATATTTTTATGGCTATTTTTGAGGATGTGTATGACGAGGATGTTGATGTTTCCCCTATTGAATATATTCCCAAAAATTATGATCCTACTCCACCCTCTCACCCTCCAAAACATGAACCACTAATTTCAATGAATGCCCTCACCATCTTGTCTGCTCCCCAAAACCTCAAGCTAATCAGATGCATTAAACATAGGAAAGTCATCATCCTAGTTGATAGTGGCAGCACCCATAATTTTATTCATCACCTTATTTCCCAAGAAGACAATTGTTTTATCTTTGTAGTCGAAAATTTTCAGGTCATGATTGTAAATGGTGGTTCCATTAAATGTGGTTGGAATGTGAAAATTTATTCTCACAAATTGTTCAGTACCACCTGAAATATCATACGTTTGCTACAAACATGGAAAGTTGTGAGATAGTGTTGGATTCTTAATGGTTCCATGGATTTTAAGGACCTCACCTTCCAATTCCATTAGGAGGGGCAACAATATAAGTTCCAAGGAATCGCAACAAGATCACCTGAGATAAACATCTCCCATCGAATGGAAAATCTACTCGAAAAATGTCATTATAGCATTATTTCCCAACTCCATTCCATTCAATCCATTAATATAACCTCTGTGCATCCTAACCTCCAATCTATACTATGCCAAAACCAATCTATTTTTAACACCCCCCATGGAATTCCCCCTTCCCTATACATCCATGATCATTCCATTCCTCTAATCCCATGATGTCTTCCTCCCAATGTTCACCCTTATTATCATCCCTTTGCTTAGAAAAATGAAATTGAGAAATTTGTTCAAGAATTGCTAAAAGCAGGTTTTATCCATTCGAGTACTATTCCTTATTCTTCTCTAGTCATGGTACTCAAGAAAGAAGGAACTTGACACAATTATCCCAATTTTCATGCCCTTGACAAAATCACAATCAAGGACAAATTTATCATGTATGCCATTGACGACCTTTTTGATGAATCGAGTGCTTCTCAATACTTTACCAAACTTGATCTTCATTTTGGCTACCACATATACATATGAAGGAAGAATAAATTCCCAAGATTTCATTTAGAACTCATGAGGGTCACTATGAGCTCTTGGTCATGCACTTTGACCTCTGTAATGCTCCCTTCACTTTTCAAAGTCTTATGAATCATATCTTTCATCCCTTCCTCCATCATTTTGTCTTAGTTTTGTTTGATGATATTCTCATCTATAGTAAATCTTGGCAAGCCCATCCCGTCTATGTGGATCAAGTTCTCCATCTACTACCTAAGCACCAATGTTTTCTCAAACAATATAAATGTTCTTTTGGAGCCGCTAAATTTGAGTACCTGGGTCATATTTTCGGCAAGGATGGTGTATGGGTGGATCCTATGAAAATTTAAGCTATGAAGGATTGGCCTTGCCCTATAACTATTAAAATATTGTGTGTTTTCTTGTGTTTAATGTGATATTATCACAAGTTTTTTCAGAATTATAGAAAAAATACCACTCCTCTCATAGATCGCCTTAAAAATAATGCATTTGGTTGGATTCTCAAAGATGATCACTCCTTCCAGGACTTTAAAGATTCTATGTGCACGACTCCTATCCTCACACTACCAGACTTCACCAATAATTGTTTCCTATAATGTGATTTGTTGGGGAAAGGAATTGGGGTAGTCCTCATGTAAGATGGATGACCTTTTCCTTTCACTAGAAAACAACTTTTAGAGTGACATCTAGTCAAATCAATGTATGAAAAGGAAATGTTGGCTATTACTTATACAATGTATCTCTTTTTTCCTTATCTCTTGGGACAATGTTTCCAAATTTAAACTAATCATCGTAGCCTCAATTATTTTCTATAGCAAAGAATCTCCTCCGAGAAGCAATAAAAATGGGTGACCAAGTTGTTTAGGTATGATTATGAGATCACTTACAAGAAGGAAAAATAAAATATGGTTGTTGATTCTCTTTGACGGAAATGTGAAGACAAAGGTTCCCTATTTTCCCTCTTTTTCATTGCAATTGATTGGATTCAAGTATTTCTCTAGGAATGGTTGCAAGATCCCAAACTTTATATCCTTATCCAACAATTGAAACAAGATCCTCAAGCTTCTCCAAGGTACTCTTGGCATAATGATGAGCTTATCTATAAAGGTTTCTTATATTTAAGCAAGCAATTGAACCTTAATTCCAATGTGTTTGTTGGCATAGGGGCAGACCCGAGGTTCAACGCTCAACAATGCACCAAAAAAACCCTAACTACCGGCCCTTTCGGCAACACCTGTGAAGCAGATGAAGTCTCGCTCGAGGTAGAGACGCGGGGGGTTGTAGGACTCAGATGTCGACAACCTAGCTTGGACACAAATCTATGATTACAACAGTTAACATAGCACTTAGCAGTTAACATTCATCGGTATTTAACCCTTATTCACATCGCAGTTTGAAACCCTAGTAGTATTCAACAAGATCTAATACATCCAAGCACTTAGCATATAGAAATAGATCAGATCTAACATTCATTCACATTACTAAGAACTAAGCTTCTATATCAGATGCATTCAACATAGAGATTACAACACTTAAACAGAAATCACAACAATAACATAACAACCATAATGCACAAAGCAACCACAAAACAGGATATACGTGGTTCACCCTGAGTGGGGCTACGCCCACCAACTCTTCATCTTCTTTATTATCTTATGTGAATATTATTACATGCACAAAGCCCAAAACCCCACTCTGCATAGGACATGAGATCTGCGTTCACCTAACCAGATCCTCCTTCCCCAAGTTAGGTCACAGCACAAAGCCTTACACAGTCTGTGCAAAAAGCACTAGATGTGACTTGCACTTAGCCCTGCAAGTCTCAACATACAATATGCACAAAGCCTCTTACAATCACTTGCACTTAGCATCACTTCCATCACTTCCTTAGATCCTCTAGATCTAGTGTGTGTGCTTCTTACATCGCCTAGATTTCTATTTATACATTACAAAAGGGGCCTAAACATGGATAACCCATAGATGGACATCCCATACCTGTGACATAGCAAAAAAAACATAAAAAAATAGCAAAAAAAAATCATTTCTTAAAACATTTAGACTGTGAAATCATTATATGCACTTTTTTTTTAATATAAATTCACATATTTCCACTTAATCTATAAATTCGACCTTCCTTTGTCTTTGTCATTTTCAGTGACATATTACGCTACTCAATAAATCCTCGGCGGCATACAATATTGACAAAGATATATACATACAATATAAAACCATGAAGTGTTTTTACAAGAACTGAATGCAATGGTTAACCTTTCACTACAACAACTAAATATTTAAGAGATTAGTATCGGCATAAGCCAAATTTAGTCACATGACCTAATATAATCTATGGAAGAATGACATACTGATAGAAAGCTCGCCCAAATCCAAGAAGCTATCAAAGTATGTGGGATTAAAATCCTTAGAACTTGGGAATTCATGGTCCATCAAATTACAATAAGAAGAAGAATGATTTTCCTTCAATATTATACTTTGACTGAGGGAGGGGGACTGGTGATGATCATCTGTTCCATTGCTAGTGTTTAACATGCTGTTTGGTTGAAGGCCATTATTCGCTTGCACTCGATCATACTGATAATCTCCCATGCAATCCTCCAACAATAATTGGGACCATGATTTGGAGGTATCTATTTCCACAACGTGATCATCTTCGGCTTTCAAGTCTTCTTCTTCATCAATACCGTCATGGGTATCCCGTACATGATCATAATCATAACTACCTACATCTTCTACTGCCGTTCCACAGTATCTGAGTGCCCTTGTTTTCAAGGGTAGAGTTTGAGAGGTATAATTATCTTTATCTACGACTCCTCCTTCATCACAATCAGAGGGAGAAGGAATGCCCCTTCTTTTAAAGGGCCTCTGAAATCTGGGCTCGAATTCACCCATTTGGACCCTCTTGCTCAACTGGGTATTCCAGTAATTCTTTATTTCATTGTCTGTCCGACTAGGGAATCGCCATGCTATCAACGATCATCTGCACATTGCCATGTGATATTAATGGTCCTTCACCTTTTATATATCACACTCTAACTTTAAAGACTATGAAATCGTTGTACCATTTTTCGTTTGAATGTTTATGCGAACATTTTATACAAAATTAGTGAACGTCGTCGGACTGTTAAAAATTGACTCGCATACCTATTGCCAAGAAGACGATGTAATCGGACGAGAAGTTCCTCTTCCTCGGGGGAAATATTTCGAAAAACTCAAGAGATGTTTGATGTATGATATTTTTAGTAAATCAAACCATGTATACTAATGCGCCTATAAGGCCTAAGAGATCCTATTTTTGTACAGATTAGTCTGGCAATACGCATTAGTCTGGCCTGCCTACTTACCGGACGAAGGTGATAAAGAGCGAAGAACGAGACTAATTCTGCCAACAATGTTTGTCCACGTTAAAAGTTCATAAAACTTGGTTGTTAATGATTTGCTGTCAGTATTCTAATTATTGAAAGCAAAAGATCTTGAGACAAGGATAGATCTTTGCACAGAACCCGTATGATCTTGAGTTTGAGTTTCACAGGGCGTCTCCAGTTCCTACCTGTCATTCTTCGGCACAACGGCCCTTCTTCTGCTCACATCCAGAAAAGCATAGCAGAAAGCATAGGGGAACTTCCAATCGCAATAATTTTGTTGACTATATTAAATACGATGACAAATGCCACGTGCAATGTCTGCATCTTCTGCTCACATCCAGAAAAGCATAGCAGAAAGCATAGGGGAACTTCCAATCGCAATAATTTTGTTGACTATATTAAATACGATGACAAATGCCACGTGCAATGTCTGCATCATTGGCCAAAGATAGTAAATAGTGGCATAAAAAGTGTAAAGTGTATCCGAAAGAGAAACGTGTGTAGACTGCCCCAGAGTCGCTGGCGGCTGGTAAACGCCGAAACGGACATAAAATAACGGCAGTACCACTTTTATCATGTCACATTTAAAAGGAAGAGTAACGAGCACGTTGCTGGAAATATTTAGGGTTTTAATCTTTACTAGCCGGCCGATAGAATCGGGAAGAGATTTGAGGCGATTGGAAGAAACGTCCAGACTTCTTAGATTCACCAACCGAGTTGGGCAATGGGCAAGCACTACAACGGACACAACCAAAAGAATAATTAAAAACACTGCTTCAGAGAAGTACCGTAAATAATTTAATGAACTGAAACTTGTCACATGCCAACAAACTTGTCCAAATATAATACCTGTTATCATCACGCCCGCCACAACTTAAACCTGTTTAAATATGATACTTGTTATCCACATCCAATGTTTTACATTCAACTCTTTATAATAATTTCTTAATATGATTAGGTAAATGTGAAAAAGTAAACATGTTAACCCATGCATTTATAAATGCAAGGAAATTATGAACAGTAAATCTTATTTATTGATTTGGGAGGATGATTAAGAATATGACAACATCTTCAATTCCTAGCCATCAAATTAAGATTTAAGGTTAAAAGATCATTAAATGTACCATTGCCAACAATTGGAAAAAAAATTCAAATTGGGGAGAGTTCAAGTTTTTATTTTTATTAAAAAAACAAAGTCATATTCGACATAGAGTTATACTTTCATTCAAATTGGGGAGTGTTCAAGTTTTTATTTTTATTAAAAAAACAAAGTTGAAAAGGACAAAACATGCATATAAATGTCACGATATAATTATATTATTGCTAATAATTTATTTTATAAACCCTACTAAAACCCTTCCTCATTAGATGTGGTTCTCAAATTTCAAGGTGTGAAACATGCATCAAAATGCATAAGCATGGGTATAGAGGTGTAGTTACAAAAGATTAGAGAGCATGTATATGTGATTTTCTATGTGATAAGATATTTACATATATTTTATTGAAATTTTTGAACACAATGTGTTTCATGCATTAAGAGGGTTACGATTAGAAATGGAGATGTGATTTATCGACATGTTATGTTTTCATTTTTGTTGATAGGTGGTAGGATAAGTTGGGATATAGAGATGTTATTTATTGACATGTTGTGGTTTGATTTTTGTTGATAGGTGTTAGGATAAGTTGGAATATAGAATGTTACTTCTATAGGACAACATGCTTCATGATGGGATGGATGTATTTTGGGTGTTGTGATAAGAAAATTAAGTTAGAGTTTTATATATATTATTTAATATGTTTTTAGTGTTGAATCTGGTTTTATAACTTTGAAGATAACTATATTATCTCTTTTGTAGTTCTTTTTTTTTTTTTTTTAATTATTGTGTTGTTTTTTATTATAATTCATGTTTTTAGTATTTAATTTGATTGGATTATACAACATTAAGTAAATTGTGTCATCTAAGTTATTACTTCATGTATTTTTATATATAACATGTTGTTTAAGATATCACAACCTTGGAATAAAATGAATATGAATAAGATACTGATATATGTGTAATGTTCCTTTTCAATAGGTTTCGATAGTTAATAATAAGGATTTTTTAGGTGGTTAAATATTTGATTGGGAAAGGTTTTTTTTGTTTACATTTTGTGTTTTCAAGTTGAAGCCACTTTAAGACCCAACATCAACAAATCTCTCATCTATAAATAAAGGAAGGAGAGATAGATGTGTAAACCATATCACTCTTTTGGTAAATCATGAATATAGTATCGAGTGATTAATGAGAGAAGTGATATTCTTTTTTCTACAATGGGATTCTTTTGGGTACTTAAACTACCCCATTACAAATCTATATGCACCTTAAGTGATTGTAATCCAAGATGGATATACATAATCACTATTATGCATTTATCATTCCTTGCAACAACTTCAATGAATCATTCCTTGTAACAATAAATTCACCCAGTACTTATGTACTAAAAACTCAATAGCATTCTACAACAAAACACTGCACAACATAAGGATTTAAATGATTTTTTCAAACAATAAAGAGAGTATGCATGCTACAACAAAATAAATTACTGTGCAACAAATCTGAACATCATCATGAGTTTACAAACTCACATACAAACATAAACAAAGTACAAAATCCCCTCATAACACTCTCAAAAAACTTTGTCAATTTCGATTTATTCTTTATCTCTCTTTCTCTCTCAATGCATTCTAGAATATGAATTACATGTATGTAGATATACAAATACTAGTCGGTTAAATTGCCCCTTTGTTATACCTAAGTCAAATTTGGATTTTCCAAAACATTAATAGCTCATTACCCCTTGAAATTTAATCAGCCAAAAATGAAACGGTGTGGTAATGATAATCAATGAATAAAGCAGTTGAGGCCGTGATAATAAATTTATGAGCGGTGGTATCTCTTCAAAATTCGATCAGCTGAAATAAGTCAACTTTTTGGCGGTGGAATGATTAATTTCTTACATTCTCCCCCTTAATCATTTCACCCAAAAACAAAACTCTATAGTATTACAATTCACAAACCCCAATGTGCTTTTTGTGAATTTCAAATAATTCCTTGGCTAAGGACATTGAAAAGATGTCTGCAAACTAATCCTCATATTTGCAAAACTCTATAGAACTTTCATCATTGTTTATCATCTCTCGAAAAAAATGATATTTTGTATCAATATGCTTAGTTTTCTTGTGGAAAACATGATTATGTAAAAGTGAAATGGTTGATTTATTGTCACAGAGAATCTGAGTTGGTTCTTTCTATTCATGCAAAAACTCAGCCACGATCCTTCTCATCCACACAGTCTGACATGCAGTTGTTGTTGCTTCAACATACTCATCCTCAACAGATGATAAAGTCACAATGGGATGCTTCTTTGAAGCCCAAGCTACAATGCTAAGGTCTTAACCCACACATAGGTAGATCAATGTATTCAGATGCAATAAAGGTCAATATTAATAAGGCCTTTCAATAAAATAGAATAAGGCGGATGTAAGAAGACCTAATAGAATCTTTCGCTTCTAGAAGGATATTCCTCTAGATGTTTCTCTTAATCGACATATTTAGTATAAATAAGGGTCGAGGGTATGAAAACCCTAGCTTAAAGATTATTGTAACATAGTGCTACTCGATTGGAGGTTGCCCCCTCAAAGAGGCCTGTGAACATTGCTTTCTGAATCAAAGTGTTATTTCTATTGTTATTCTTATATCATTTCTGTGTTATTGTGAAGATTATACTGGATACTTTACTCTTATTCTGCCATTTCTAGCATTTGATTTTTGTTCTGCATATTTTATATATCTGGTATCTTGCAAGTGGTATCAGAGCACTTTCTTTGGCAGAAATTGTGGGTATTTTTTTTTCAGGGTAGAGACGTATTCTGGCGTCTTTAAGCCACAGAGATCTATCATTATGCGCATAAACCCGCGGTTGAGGGATTCATACACGCAGGAAATACAAGTGGTTCTTAAGCGGACATCTGTTGGCCACCCTTGTAACCCCTGTTGGTACCCCTTCAAGTGGTAGCGCATCAGACAACACCTGTGTACGGATCGGCCTAGAATTCCTAAAGCCCTCTTTAGATAAACCTATCGGCTGCCAGACTACTATAGTGTCACCGAGAACAACACTTGGGAAGATACTCTCTAGTACCTGAGTAGTCGGGTAGTACGACTAAGGGTACGTTCTATCCTCCTTAGTTAGTGCCCTAAGCTATTGGGCTGAGTACTACTGTTGGACCCCACACGTATATCAGAGAGCTATGGCATAGGGCAAACCCTTGTCTGTAGAACCCTTGAATATGTTAAGGTCCTAACCCGTACATAGGTAGATCAATGTATTCAGATGTAATAAAGGTCAATATTAATAAGGCCTTTCAATAAAATAGAATAAGGTGGATGTAAGAAGACCTAATAGAAGCTTCCGTTTCTAGAAGGATCTTCCTCTAGATGCTTCTCTTCATAGACATATTTAGTATAAATAAGGGCTGAGGGTATGAGAACCCTAGCTTGGAGATTATTGTAATAGAGCGCTGCTCGATTGGAGGTTGCCCCCTCGAAGAGGCCTGTGAACATTGCTTTCTGAATCAAAGTGTTATTTCTATTGCTATTGTTATATCATTTCTGTGTATTGTGAAGATTATTTTATTGTTATTCTTCCATTTCTAGCATTTCATTTATGTTCTGCATATTTTATATATCTGGTATCTTGCAAGTGGTATCAGAGCACTTTCCTTGGCAGAAATTGTGGGTATTTTTTTTTCAGGGTAGAGACGTATTCCGACGTCTTTAAGCCACAGAG
>ML804759.1:166918-194328 GCA_009831015.1 Picea engelmannii
ATTTTTTTTTCAGGGTAGAGACGTATTCCGACGTCTTTAAGCCACAGAGATCTGTCATTACGTGCATGAACCTGTGGTTGAGGGATTCATACATGCAGGAAATACAAGTGGTTCTTAAGCACACATCTGTTGGCCACCCTTGTAACCCTTTTCGATACCCCTTCGAGTGGTAGCGCATCAGACAACACTTGTGTACGGACCGACCTAGATTTCCTTAAGCCCTCTTTAGATAAACCTACTAGTCGTCGGACTGCTATAGTGTCACCGAGAATAGCACTCGGGAAGATACTCTCTAGTACCTGGGTAGTCGGGTAGTATGGCTAAGGGTACGGTCTATACTCCTTAGTTAGTGCCCTGAGATATTGGGCCGAGTACTACTGTTGGACCCCGCACGTATATCAGAGAGCTATAGCATATGACAAACCCTTGTCTGTAGAACCCTTGAATACCTAACCCTTAGGGAACATAAACATAAACATAAACAAATTAAACCAGCGAGATCTATTGTTGCGCATTTGTGTTCGGGTTGCTAAGTAAATACACATTTCTCTCTGGTTCAGAATTTGGGTATTTCAGTACTGCAGTATTCTTCAGACCAAAATATAACCCCGCAGCTGTAAAAAAAAAAAAAAGTCTCAAAATTGTGTCACCATTGTTTGAGACCTATTCCATTAGATTCATCTCTTCTCCCTCATCACATTCATCCATATAATTTTTCTACAAAAAATTATGACCCCGCTCGCTCCCTTTTCAATTCACCCATCCTCATGGCCCATACCCGTAGCCAAGAACTAGAGTCTCGCTTCAACACCTTGCAATCTGGTTTCCTCGAGACCCAACAAGAAGTGCAACAACTCAGTGCTACTATTGCCTCTCGTGATGCATCCATCAATGCATCCGTAAATGTAGTCGTGCAGTCCTCAATGGCAGAAGTCAAACACGAACTGACCACCCAGCTTGAATCTGTCTTTGCATCACTTTGCACCAAACTCAAGATCCCTACCGATGACTCTTTTCCTGATGCACATAAAAAGACTTAAGGTGAAACTTCTTCCCATTCCTTTCAACCCCATCACTTTCAATGGGACATACGCCTTTCGCAGGTGGATGTAACCAAATTTGATGGCTCGGACCCCACTGGTTGGGTCACCCAAATGGAACATTATTTCTCTCTCTAAAACATTACAAATGACTTGGCCAAACTCCAGTATTGTGTTCTCCATCTAGATCAAGAATGTTGGCAATGGTGGCAATGGAGAAAAACTTCACGTCAAGGGTATATTGCTTGGATCCAATTTGTGACTGAGCTTTATGAACGCTTTGACACTGACACCAACCATTTGGGTCGTTTGACAAAATTGAAGCAATCAGGCATAGTAGAAGACTTCATAGCTGCATTTGAGTGACTGGATTTTCGAACAGAGGGCATAACTGATGCTTTCTTTTGAGAGTGTTTTATCAGTGGCCTCAAGGAGGTGATTCGGGCCCATGTCCTCATGGCTCAACCTACGATTTGGGTGGAGGCTACCAAAAAAGCTAAAGAAGAACAAAAAATTGTTTCCTCTCAAAACCATAAGCCTTCCTTTATCCCTCGCCCTAAACCAGTAAACCCCACTACTCCCTCCACCCCATTAAAAATCCAAAAATTGACTAGGGCTGAAATGGTTGAACGCCAACTCAAAGGCCTCTGTTACAATTGTGATGACAAATATTTCCCAAGCCACAAATGTAAGGAACAAAAGATTTTTATGGCCATCTTTGAGGATATTCCAGAAGAGGATGTTGATATTCCCCTTGTGCCCGAGTCACAAATCACTGACATAAAACCTCCCTCCAACCCTCTCGAAGTGAAACCGATCATTTCCCTCAATGCTCTCACTGGCTTCTCTGCCCCCCAAACCCTCAGGTTAATCAGTTACATCAAGCACCGAAAGGTCATCATTCTGGTTGATAGTGGCAACACCCACAATTTTATTCATCGCTGCAATGCCCAAGAAACCCATTGCTACATCCACGCTGTCAACAATTTCCAAATCATGATTGCCAATGGTGGTTCTATGAAATGTGGCGGGCACTGTGAAAATGTGCGTCTCCAAATCAATGACTACCACCTAAAATCCCATATGTTTTCTATTGACATGGGCGGTTGCGACATTGTGTTGGGTGCAGAATGGCTAAGGACTTTGGGTCCCATTCTCATGGATTTTCAAAACTTAACCATGCAATTCGACCAAGGAGGCCACCAATATAAATTTCAAGGCATCAATGCGAGTTCACTTGAGGTCATCAGTTCTCATTGCATGGAAAAACTGCTCAAAAAATGTCATTCTGGTGTCATTGCCCAACTCCACGCCATACAAGCCACAAAGACCCCACCAGTGCCCCAAGACCTCCAAGCCCTCCTTTCTAAACATCAAACGGTATTTTACACTCCCCAAGGACTCCCTCCTTCCCGCGGTGTCCCTGATCATTCCATTCCCCTTGTCCCAGGAAGCCTTCCCCCCAATATACGTCCATATCGCCACCCCTTTGCACAAAAAAATGAAATTGAAAAAATGGTCCAGGAACTCCTTATTGTCGGCGTCATCCGTCCAAGTATGAGCCCTTACTCCTCTCCGGTCATCATGGTACTGAAGAAAGAAGGTTCTTGGAGAATGTTTCCTGACTTTCGTGGTCTCAACAAACTAACCATCAAAGACAAATTTCCCATTCCTGTCATTGATGACCTCCTGGATGAATTGAGTGGCACCCAATCCTTTACCAAACTTGACCAAGCTCTTTGGATATGATTATGAGATCATTTACAAGAAGGGCAAAGACAATGTCGTGGCGGATGCACTGTCCCGGAAATATGAAGACGAAGGATCCATTTTTTCTCTTTCCTTCATTGTACCCGATTGGCTCCAAGCTATGCGCCAAAAATGGCTTCAAGATCCCAAAAGTTCGCATATGATCCAACAACTGCAGAACAAGGCTTCGTCTCCCCTAGGGTACTCCTGGCTCCAGGATGAGCTTCGATACAAAGGCCTCTTGTATTTAAGTAAACAATCCAAGCTCAAATCCATGGTGCTTTCTGAGCTTCATGCTACACCCACAGCAGGGAACTCAGGGTTCACCAAAACATATGACCGAGTCAAACGTTCTTTTTTCTGGGATGGTATGAAACATGACATCTGTAAGTTTGTCGTTGAATGTGAGGTGTGTCAAGGCAACAAGGGAGAAACAGTCAAATCTCCAGGCACCCTCCAACGACTTCTGATTCCCACTGCTATTTGGAAGGATATATCTATGGAATTTATTACATGATTACCCAAATCGGGGAATAAATTAGTCATAATGGTGGTGGTGGATCGCCTTTCCAAGTATGCTCATTTTTGTGCTCTTCCCCACCCATTTACTGCATCCACGGTGGATAAGATTTTCATGGACCAGGTCTTCAAGCTTCATGGCATGCCACACTCTATTGTTTTCGATCGAGACCCAACTTTCACAAGCAATTTTTGGCAAGAGTTGTTTAAGCTACAAGGCACACAATTCCATCTCAGCTCAGCTTATCATCCCCAGACGGATGGTCAAACGAAATTTGTCAACAAGTGTTTGGAAACATATCTGAGGTGCTTTGCCTCTGAAAAACAACACCAGTGGGCTCAATGGTTACCCCTTGCCGAATGGTGGTACAAGACTACATACCATACAACCACTCGCGGGACTCCTTTTGAAGCGGTATATGGATAGAAGCCACCTTCAATTCTCTCATACTTACCGGGTACCTCGAAGGTCCAAGCGGTTGACCAAACACTTACAGTCTGAGAGGATATCCTTTGTACCCTTAAATAGAACTTGGTCATGGCAAATAATAGAATGAAGCAAAAAGCAGATCAAGGTCGCTCGGAACGTCAATTTGCAAAAGGGGATCATGTGTTTCTAAGACTGCAACCATATAAGCAAACTTCCATCAAGGCCGAGCATTGTCAGAAGCTAGCACCCAAATTTTATGGCCCTTACACAATTCTCAAGCGTGTGGGACAAGTCCCATATCAGTTAGCTCTGCCTAGTCAGTCGAAGCTACATCTTGTTTTTCATGTTTCATGCTTGAAGAAGGTGATTGGAACCAGGTGCGAAATTCAAACCAACCTTCCAGAGTTAGCTGAAGAAGGATCCATTTGGCTACAACCAGAAGCAGTTTTGGACAAGCGTGAGCGTCTCCTGCGTCAGAGAACCATCAAGGAAGTGCTAGTATAATGGAAAGATATGACTCCAACAGATGCCACTTGGGAACCAACTACCATTCTGCAGCAGTTTCCACATCTCAAGCCTTGAGGACAAGGATGTTTTTAAGGGGGCGGACATGTTAAGGTCCTAACCCGCACATAGTTAGATCAATGTATTCGGATGTAATAAAGGTCAATATCAATAAGTCCTTTCAATAAAATAGAATAAGGTGGATGTAAGAAGACCTAATATAAGCTTCCGCTTCTAGAAGGATCTTCCTCTAAATGCTTCTCTTGATGAACATATTTAGTATAAATAAGGGTCTAGGGTATGAGAACCCTAGCTTGGAGATTATTGTAACAGAGCGCTTCTCGATTGGAGGTTTCCCCCTCGAAGAGGCCTGTGAACATTGCTTTCTGAATCAAAGTGTTATTTCTATTGCTATTGTTATATCATTTCTGTGTATTGTGAAGATTATTTTACTGTTATTCTGCCATTTCTAGCATTTTATTTTTGTTTTGCATATTTTATATATCTGGTATCTTGCAGAATACCTAACCCTTGGGGAACATAAACATAAGCATAAACAAATTAAACCGGCAATATCTATTGCCGCGCCTCTGTGTTCGGGTTGCCAAGTAAATACACATTTCTTTCTGGTTAAGAATTTGGGGATTTCAACACTACAACATTCTTCAGACCAAAGTATAACCCCGCATTCCATTATTTGAGATCTATTCCATTAGATTCACCTCTTCTCCCTTATCACATTCATCCATATCATTTTTTTGCAAAAATTTCTGACCCAACCCTCTCCCTTTTCAGTTCACCCATCCTCATGGCCCATACCCGTAGCTAAGAACTAGAGTCTCGCTTCAACACCTTGCAATATGGTTTCTTCGAGACCCAACAAGAAGTTCAACAACTCAGTGCTTCTATTGCCTCCCATGATGCATCCATCAATACCACCATAAATGCATCTGTAAATGCATCTGTAAATGCAACCGTACAGTCCGCAATGGCGGAATTCAAACATGAACTCACCACACATCTTGAATCTGTCTTTGCATCACTCTGCACCAAAATCAATATCCCTACCGATGAATCTTTTCCTAATGCACATACAAAGACTGAAGGTGAAACTTCTTCCCATTCCTTTCAGCCCCATCACTTTCAACGGGACATACGCCTTCCGCGGGTGGATGTAACCAAATTTGATGGCTCAGACCCCACTGGTTGGGTCACCCAAATGGAACATTATTTCTCTCTCTACAACATTACAGATGACTTGGCCAAACTCTGGTATGGTGTTCTCCATCTAGATCAAGAACGCTAGCAATGGTGGCAATGGAGAAAAACTTCTCGTCAAGGGTATATTACTTGGACCCAATTTGTGACTGAGCTTTATGAATGCTTTGACAGTGACACCAACCATTTGGGCCATTTGACAAAATTGAAGCAATCGGGCATAGTAGAATACTTCATAGCTGCATTTGAGCGCTTGGCTTTTCGCATAGAGGGCATGAATGATGCTTTCTTTCGAGAGTGTTTTATCAGTGGCCTCAAGGAGGAGATTTGGGCCCATGTCCTCATGGATTGACCTACAACTTGGGTGGAGGCTACTAAAAAAGATAAAGAAGCACAACAAATTGTTTCCTCTCAAAACCTTAAGCCTTCCTTTATCCCTCGCCCTAAACCAGTCAACCCCAATACTCCCTCCACCCCATTAAAGATCCAAAAGTTGACTAGGGATGAAATGGCTGAACACCAACTCAAAGGCCTCTGTTATAATTGTGATGACAAATATTTCCGAGGCCACAAATGTAAGGAACACAATATTTTTATGGCCTTCTCTGAGGATATTCCAGAAGAGGATGTTGACACTCCTCTTGTGCCCGAGTCACCAGAAATCACTAACATAAACTCTCCCTCCAACCCTCCTGAAGTGGAACCGATCATTTCCCTCAATGCTCTCACAGGCTTCTCTACCCCCGAAACCCTCAAGTTAATCGGTTACATCAAGCATTGAAATGTCATCATTCTGGTTGATAGTGGAAGCACCCACAATTTTATTCATCACCACATTTCCCAAGAAACCCATTGCTACATCCATGCTGTCAACACTTAACAAATTGTCCAACACTTAACAAATTGCATTTTGTACCAGGTACATAATAAAAATCATATACTTTTCTTCTTTCATCATTCTTAGCATAAACAAGAATCACATCTTTACCGTTAACTCTTACCTTACAGTCATTACCCAACTTTAATTCATACTGAATATTGGTATTTAAATTGAAAAAAAAAAGTTTTTATTTCCAGTCATGTGATTGCTACATCCGGTGTCCAAAAACCAAACATCATTTGAACTTTCCAGGGTGACATTACAGGTAAAAGACACAGGTTTCTGATCATCCTCTCACTCTGTCATGTGTGCAGACTGATTTCCAACATCTGCTTGCTTATACCAACACTTGTTAGGATAATGTCCAAATTTATTACAATAATAACATTGTACCTTAGATTTATCATACCTATGATTTCCTTGTTGCCAAGATCTGCTACTAATCCCCCTTAAACTAGGAGGATTCTATGAGTTTTCTCGTCATGTTCTGAAACATTTTTGATGTCTCTTTGACCAAAGAATTAACCTTCTCTTCCTCCGCTACTAGACCTTCCTCTGCCTCTTCCTCTAGTAACATGCAGCTAATGTTTGAAGGCATTCTCTAATGGATTATCATATCTAGACATCATGGATTCATGAGCAATTAGGGAACCAGTTAATCCATCAATATGCATAAGGATAATATCTTTAAATTCTTCTATGGGAACAACTACATATTCAAACTTCTTTGGAAAAGATATGAGAACTTTCTCAATTACTCTCTAATCTGAGAAGTCTTCACCATACTTCCTTAGCTAATTCACAACATTCATGAATTGAGTCATGAAACTATCAACTGACTCACTGTCCTTCATCTTCAGATTTTCAAACTCCCTTCTCAAATTCTAAACCTTGACAATCTTCACCTTAGATACACCTTGATAGCTAGTTTCAAGAGTGTTCCAATCTTTCTTTGAAGAAGCTAAACTTGACACCTTTAGAAATATGGTTTCAGTTAGGCCTTGTTGAATAAGGCCGAGGGATTTGTTTTCTTGCTTTCTTTTCTCCTTTAACAAAATCTGTTCAGCATTTGTCAAATCCATTTATGTTGCTTGGTTAGCAGGCTCTGGATAACCAACAATAACAAAATCCCAAAGATCTTGAGAACGAAAAATTGTTCTCATTCTGTTAACCCAAGAATCATAATTTATTTCCTTCAAAACATGAAAATGTGGCTAAGCCAATTTACTATTTGTATCTATTTCAAATCACTATATTCAGTTACAATGAGGAACTAGAAATATTACTAGCTCTGATACCACAATGAAGATGCAGGGGAGTGCTTCACAAAATAATTAACAACTATTAAACGAGTTTCAACACTGTGTAGCAACACCTGTAAGCTATAGCCAGGTGTTTCAACAACATGTTTCAACAGTGTGTTTCAACAACATGTTTTAGCACTGTGTTTCAACAACGCCTATAAGCTACATGAAGGTGTTTCAACAACGTTTTTCGACACATGTTTCAACAAATAAAAAAAAGGATATTTCAACAAAAAAACTTAAGTGAATCACTCCAGCATCATATACAAAGATTGATACTCTACAAGAACCTTTTAGAGAGTAAAAATGACTTTACAACCAAAAGCTGAGTTATAACAAAAACAAGGGAATTATAACAACAGACTAAAAACTCATATTCCAGCAGTAAAATAACTTCAGTGAATCATTCCTTGCAACAATAAATTCACCCAATACTTATGTACTAAAAACTCAATAACATTCTACACCAAAACATTGCACAACATAAGGATTTAAATGAAGTTTTCAAACAGTAAAGATAGTGTGCATGCTACAACAAAATAAATTACTCTGCAACAAATTTGAACATCATCATGAGTTTACAAACTAAGATACAAATAGAAACAAAGTATAAAATCCCCTGATAACACTCTAAAAAAACTCCGTCAATTTCTATTTCTTCTCTATCTCTCTTTCTCTTTGTGTGCATTCTAAAATATGAATTACATGGATGTATATATACAAATAATTAGTTGGTTAAATTGCCCCTTCCCTATACCTAAGTATAATTTGTCTTGTTTAAAACATTAATAGCTCATTGCCCCTTGAAATTTGATTAGCTAGAAATGAAATGGTGTGGCAGTGATGATCAATGAATAAGATGGTTAAGGTGGTGATAATAAATTTCTGAACAATGGTAACTCTTCAAAATATCGGTTGAGATAAGTCGTCTTTTTGGTGGTGGATTCATTAATTTCTGACAAAAAGCCTCAAGTAGTGTCAAGAATCTCCCTATGGGAATTTAGAAACTAGAAATTAATCAGTCTACAAACTTTAAACTATTTTAATCTTGAAAAAGTAATTCTACTAACTGTATCTTTAGCAAACTTATAGGTTTTGAGTTTGGAATAATGGATGGTGAACTCTGATGTATTTTCTCATTAAAGTTCTTAAGATTTTAGCATTGTCTTTGTTGAACAACCACCTTCAACCACATCTTTTGAACTAGATTTTCTGACTACAAAATAATAAAAGAATAGACAAACAAACAATTATGATTTATTATAAAGTTTTACATAGAATGATCTGGGTATCTGTTATAAGATTCATACMYGCTCAAGTTKCTACATTGTACATGTACATATMTGTAAATAGTTTGAATAAGTCATCGTATAAAAAATCCAATTTACTAGAATMATCTATTGTATACCTATTTGTGGGTGTARCATAGAATTCACGGATATTAGAAATTCCAACTCTACATAAGCTTTGCTTCAATGAGTTTTGGGTTTAGAAATTTGAACTCTACACACGCTTAGCTTTAATTCGAAATATGCACATGATATATTATATTTGCAACAGAAAATGAAAAAATAAATTGGATTGTTTCAAAAAATATTTCTTTCTGAGGAGTATCTTGAATCTCTTGTCTGAGGAGTATCTTGAATATCTTGGCTATTCAAGAATTGTTTAGGCTTGAGAGTAACAAAGAAGAAAAATACCACTAATTAAAGCTACAATGAAACTCATTTCAATTAACTGTTTAGAAACAATGACAAAACATAAGTAAAACTTTATTTCAACAAAACATGGGGAAGCCAGGATGTTTCCATCAAAGAAGCCCTACGAACAAGATGAAGATTGTGGTAATATGTAAATCCATACCCAGTCTGTAGAAAAGATTACCAACAACCAGAGATGAAGGAATCCGTAGTGACCGAAGGTAAAAGAAACTAAAATCTAGAAAACGATGCATTCTACTCAATCAAACCTGCAATGTCGTCATCATTTGAAGAAGCAATGTCGTGATCAATTTTTTTAAAACAAGGATATATTTATCACTTTACAAAAGTGATCATGACTTTCAGATTGAATTTAATGTTTAACAATGAATATTTGAACAAGCTAAAAAAAATGATCGTATTTAAAGTTATGAATTCTCATCGTTCCCTAGAGTAAAGGTGTGCACCAACCTTTAAGGTGGATGATCGAGGTGAAATTGCAAATAACTATGCAGAATCCCTTGGTTTTTATGATCCCTCGAATAGCTTCCACTTTATGTAGAATCTCCTCTTGTGCACAAACTTTTTCCATATCATTATTTTCACTCCTCTAACATTAAAGACAATGCTTAAACCCATTAAAAACAATAAAAAAACAACCCTTGGAAACCAGAGCTCAATGAACAAGTGCTTGTTGTACACAAAACCGACGGAAGTGGGCGTAATGCATAAATACATAATTTTATACTAAAAGAGATAACATTTCCATCGTTTATAGATGTTCAAAAAATGTATTAAAACTTATAGACGTTAAAAAAAAATATTAAAAATATTCAATGTGTATCATTTCTTCCAAATTTATTTTATTGATAATTTATTCAACTTTCTTGAATCATTTTTATTTGTTTAATACAATATTAATTTGATGTTTTTATTTTAACCGCAATTATCAAAATTTTAGTATAAAAATTCAAACATTGTCTTTTACTCCTCTTCTAATAATAGATAGTGTTCTTTGTGTAAACTTTAAACGATGTACCTCCCAAATTCTCACTCAGTGAAGTGCAATTGGATAAAAAAGATAATAAAATATAATTATAATTATTATAAAAAGATAAAAAAGATAAAAAGCTAAAAGATAAAAAATAAAAAATATAATTATAATTATAAAAAGATAAAAAATATAATGTAATTTTTAACTTATTATAAAAAGATAAAAAATATAATTATAATTAAAAAAGATAATAAATAATAATTATTATATTTTAAATATTTAGTTATTTAGAATTTAATTTAATTATTAAACTCATTTTAACTTTTAAATCAACACATTTTTTTTTTTAATTAGAAAGTTTTAAAATTAAAAAGTTTTCTTATTTAAAAGCAAAAAGAACTATCGTAAATGAGGATGCGAGCATATACTTGATTGCGAACATAATACATCCATGAGAATGTGAACATGTACTTATTGTGTGAGTGGCTGTTTGTAGATGTAAGAGACTAAGAGTTGATAAGAGTCATTCCGAGTGTGGGTGTTTGTGTATATCAAGAGTTGAAAACAATCATTAGTAGTGATGTTTGAGTCCACTCTCCTGTGGTTGAAGAAATAATTGTTTAACAAAGAGAATAATAGGATTGTGTGCAACAATCAATAATCAATGTTTAATAATTATTTCTTAATGGTATTAATCATTAAAAGATTCAATACTTAACTATTAAATGATATTAATAGTTTTTTAATATAATTTTAAATACTAATTGGCATTAATCATTAAAAGATTCAATACTTAACTATTAAATTAAATGGCATTAATTATTTTTTAATGAAATGCTTAACTATTAAATGACATTAATTATTTTTTAATGATAGTTTTATATAGTTTTGAACATAGTGATGGAAATTCAACATTTTTTGATTCTTTGTTTATAACATAGCCATGAAGGACATTTAATAACCATTGGCTACATTTGCAATCAAAATACCAAAATATTGAATTCTATGTAATTAGAAAAGAAATCCAATAATAGAGCATTTATGTACTCTTACGCTAAAACAATTATTTCAATTATCTTTGAAATTATAATTACTACTTAGACAATTACCTTTGAAATCATAATTTATTATCTCAATTATCTTTGAAATTATAATTACAACTTAGACAATTATCTTTGGAATCATAATTGCTTTATATCTTTAAAGTTCCAATGTCAAGTGAATGCAACATTAATTGCCTAGGAGCTGGTATTTCATTTTATATTCAATAAGTGGCCTTCATCCACCACATAAGAGATGATAATTCATTTTATTTTAAATTAAGTGGCCTTTCATCCACCACATAATACTCACCACTCGTTCAGGTTTGTTGGACTCTATACTTAATAAATTGATAGGATTGTATTAACTCAATAAACTGCATCAGGTTGGACCATATTATGCCAATATATCATTGGAGTTTATCAATTCCAATTCAGATAATTTGGCTACTTTTTTAAACAAAGGTAGTACTAGTTGCTATGTAGCTTTTTCTTTAATATGTTCTTAGTATTCAATTTGGTTTTGTAACTTTGAAGATAATTATACTATCTTCTTTGTAGTAGGGTGTTTTGAGATCGTTGACTTCATATTAATATGTCCTTTAACTATAAATTTTGGCATCATGTCTATTGTTCGAACTATATAACTAAAAACATTATTTTTTATATAATAAAAAAAACCTTATATGTCATCATCTCATTGGAGAATAGATTGGAAGTTTTATTGCCTCCTTCGTTATTCCCAATGTTGTAAATGTTTAGATATCCAAAGTTTTGAACATCTATGCTCTTTTTTAATTTTTTATTTTTATTGAAATGTTTACATATCGAAAGTTCTAAGCATCGACGCTCTATTTTATTTCATGTTTTTATTATTTCTATTTGTATTGAAATGTTTACATACCAAAAGTTTTGAGTATTGACACTCTTTTTGAGGTACTTAAATAGGTCTGACAACTTAAATGTTTACATAGCGCGAGGCCCTTAAACATGCCTGGCAACTTAAATTTTTACATAGCGTGGGGCCCTTAAATAGGTCTAACAACCTTAAATGTTTTCTTTCATAGGCTTCTCACAATACATTTTTTCTCTAATTTTTCCATATAATGTTGCAGTGAATTTGGACAATATTGTTGTCCACCACCACTCACATAGCCATCATATGTTTAGTACTTATTCTATGCTTGGAATGCAATTTAGTCATCATTGAGGCTACATATATTGTTTATTGGTTTGCTAGTCGCTTCTTTTTCATTGGTTCGTTGGTTCGTCAGTTGTTGCTTCTTGTTGTTTGGTTCGACTTTGCAAGGTTGAGGTCGTGCACCTATAGTTGGACTTGTTGGTGCTTGTTGCTTTCTTTTATTTTCTTCAACTTTGCAAAGGTTAGGGTCCTGCACCCACAGTTGGATTTGTTTATTCACTTTGCAGGGTTCAAGTGTTGCACCCACAATTGGTCCTGTGCTTTTGTCTTTCATTGTTGCCGAGTAAGTTTCGATACCATAGTTTCATTTGTATTCATTCTTTGTTGTATAATATTTGTCATTTGCAAGTAATAATGTTAAAGTATTTCCACTTGCATGGCCATCATATGTTTTAGATTTCTTCTGTGATTGGAATGCAATTCAGTCATCATTGGAGATACATATATTGTTTACTGGTTCACTGGTTGTTGCTTGTCCGTTGGTTCATCGGTTGTTGATTTTTGTTGTTTGGTTCAACTTTGCAAGTTTGAGGTCTTGCACCTAAATTTTGACATGTTGGTGCTTGCTCATTGGTTTGTTTCTTACTGCTTGATTTTGTTTGCTTCGACTTTGCAAGGTTGGGGTCCTGCACCGATAGTTGGAGTTGTTTCTTTTCACTTTGCAGGGTTCAAGTCCTACACCTGCAAGTGGACCTACAGTTCTGTCATTCATCATTAATGAGTAAGTTTCAATAGCATAGTTTCATTCGTATTCGTTGTTTACTATTCATTGTTGGCATTTTGCAAGTAAGAATGTGTAAGTATTTATTCATCATTCTTATCCTTCAAACTTTCCATTGAGGTTGGCATATTTTTTTCTCCTGAAATTAAATTTTCCTCCAATTTTTTTCCTGAAGCTCTGCACCATGTGCATGCCAATGTTGTGTGCACAACTCCGGCTGTCATTTTTTCTAGCATTGCAAATCCCATTACTTTGTCATGTGTGATGAAGTGGAAATCTAGAGCCTATACTGTAGGGGAATTGAACTCGTGTCTTTCTCATGAAAAATACGATGTCAGGTGTAACACCACTTTTCTGTTACCATACTTCGCGGAAATATAACACCCACTCTAAGATTATCAAACAACATGCATTTAAGCAATGAAACACATTTAAGTTCAGAGTAAGTCTAAAAATTACTGCTATCATAATTTTAAACATGGCATTAGCATTAATTTATATGCACATCATAATACATGATAATTATAATACACAGAGATACAAAAACATAATTAAATCATCATCTGGTACTTATTTTTGAAACAATGGTAGTTCCGCCAACCAAGTGCAGGCCTTCCACGAACCTCCCGGCCTTAGAACACACTACTCGTCAGCTCAGCAGTGGGTCAACCCCAAGCTGGGACTAAGCTCCACCCCTAAGGCAGGGAATCCTAGGTTAGGCTGAGGTTATAGGAAAAAAACACAGTCACAAGGAAGGAACTCTCTCCCAGGAACCACTCATACTCACTGCCCACAGACTCTCATTCCCCACATGCTTGTTCCACCCCAAGAGTATACACCTTCTCCATCACCTAGACAGTCCTTCGGCTGCTAACCTCCTTTGCCTTGGGTTTTAGTAACAGACCAGACCAGAAGTCTCTGATCTCTATGGAAGCTACAGGGTTCCTTCCAGGAGTTCTCTCTTTCCTCTGTGCACTCTCTCACCTAGAGAGAATCACTCACAGGCCAACAACCTGTTCTTCCAACCTCAATTACCTCTCTCACCTGGAGAGAGTGTTGTACAACTGGCCAACAAGCCACACACAGTACAACACTGCGTGGACACAACAACCAATGGGGAAAACAAACACGATTTTCCAACAGGTTCAACAATGGCAGGTCACTTCTTATTTCTCAATCCAACAACACATGATAGACTCATGCTCTGGTTCTTAGGGACGCATGACAAACAATCCACGCAGGGGTCAACACGGGTTCGAACTGTTTAGACAGAGGATGCTTCGGCTTTTCAGAAATTAGCACAACCTTTTCCTGTTCAGAGGGTGTACGGGGTATTCTTCTAGAGGTCAGACCATTCACGTTCAAATGGTCGGGTAGAATGGAAGAGGAACCCCTCTCACGGGTCATCTTAGCCCTTTTATTTACATGCGCCTGGGTTGACACTTGTCACCCATGCAACTGCATACATTCCTTCAACATGTGTTCCTTCCATTTGGAAGTCACATGTCATTCCAAAAGAACTTAGGATAAAAACATATATTTTCACATGTCTCTTTGGAACAATATTTTAATATTATCCCCCAAGGACTTAAGCCCCATAAGCTTAACACTTAGCCCCTTTTCCGATCTTCCAGCCCCTAATCCCTTGCCCTCTCTATGGATGCTTAGTCCTCCATCACTCATTCATCGTGTCGGCCTGCACGCAGTGGTGTTTATATTTTATTAATGTGCTGCATACATATAAGTACAAAATCATGCCCTTGGCCTACAACCCTTAGGCTCTCTAGCCTAACAATCACATAAGCCCACCAACTTATATATACTTGGATCACTAGCCTATAAAACATATTTACAATTCCTTTCACAAGTATGATTTAGAATAGGTCTCGACCTTGGGGACATTACAATCCCCCTCCATTATTTTTTCACTATCATCAGTGCAACTTTCGCACTGCGTCTGCAAGCTTTTCAAAATTTCCAAAAAGATGTGGGTACTATGTATGCATAACATCTTCATGCTCCATGTCCTGGGCATCTTTCAAATTATGTTTAATTCTTATCAATTGGTCTTCTTATTATTATTATCCCAGCTAATCGGAGTGTTGCACTTTCTTCCATAAAGTGCTTCAAATGGGCTCATCTTCAACGATGCATGATGCCCATTATTGTAGGCGAATTCTAACAAATACAGGTAGTCTTCCCATATTGATGGTTTATCCATCACATACATTCTCAGCATGTCTTCTATTACTCTATTCACCCTCTCTATTTGTCCATCAGACTCAGAATGATACATTGTACTAAAGTTCAGATTTATTCTGAATCATTTGAAAAATCCTTTCCAGAAATTCGAGGTGAATTTCAGGTCCCTGTCAGACACAATCATCTTGGGAATTCCGTGCAAGTGTGGCACTTAATTTAAGAAGATAACAACAACATATGTTTCCTTCTGAGTGGTTTTCAGTGGAATAAAATGGGCATCTTTTGTAAGCTTGTCCACCACCACCATGATTAAATCATGCTGCTTTCTTGTTCTGGGAAATCCTGTGATAAAGTCCATTGTCACCGCTTCCCATTTCCACTCAGGAATGGGTAAAGGTTGCAGCAACCCTGCTGGGTGCCTATGCTCAACCTTAACTTTCTGGCACTCCATGCATCTGGCGATGTATTCAACGATTTCTTTCTTCAGACCTAGCCAAAAGTAATGGCTTTTGACTGTTGTTATAGTCTTTTGATATCGAGGATGTCCAGCATAAGCCACGTTATGCATTTCTTTTAGAATTGTCAGCTTCAATTCTTGGACATTGGGTACATACACTCTGTTTTTATACAGAAGTAAGCCATCAGTTCCCAAGGTGTAGCTTCCTTGGGTCTATGGTCTCTCACGCTGTTGTATATTTGCTACCAGACCTCTATACTGCAAATCAACATTTGTAGGTTCCAAACATTTTGTCCTTAATCTCAGTCCTATACATGCTAATGGTTGTAGCATGTAATTCATGCACTTTTCTACTGAGTGCATCAGCCGCCTTATTTTATCTCCCTTTGATATGCTTGATATCAAAGTCATATTCACACAGAAACTCCAACCATGTGGTTTGCCTGGAATTTAAAGTTGGATGATCAAATAAATAATTCAGACCATTTTGGTCTATTCTCAATTTGAATCTCCTTTCCATGAGGTAATGTCTCCATTTCCTCAATGTGTGGATGATTGTTTCCAACTCTAAATCATGGGTGGCATAATTCCTTTCATGCTCTTTCAACTTTCGGGATTCATAATAGATTACAAATCCCTCTTGGCTGAGAACGCCTCCTAGTCCCTCCTTACACGCATCTGTGCACACCACAAAATCTGTATTTGGATCTGCAATCCTCAGGATTGGAGCACTGGTTAACAACTGCTTCAATCACTGGAAACTGTTCTTGCACTCTTCAGTCCACTGAAACTTCTTCTCCTTCCTTTGCAAGGAAGTAATAGGTTGAGATAACTTTGAGAACCCTGCTATAAACCTTCTGTAATAACCTTCCATACCCATAAAAGATCTAACTTCCGCCACGTTCCTTGGCACTGACCATTCTCGGATGGCCTCAACCTTTTCAGGATCCACAACGATCCCTTCTTCTGAAATAATATGTCCCAAGTAATGGATCCGCCTTTGATAAAATGAGAATTTGCTTAGCTTGGAATACAGTCGGTGTTCTCTCAACACTTGCAGAACCATTCTCAAGTGTTGTTCATTCTCTTCCTCTGACTTGGAATACACCAATATGTCATTGAGGAAAACTATGACAAACTTGTCTAAATAGTTCCTGAATACACCATTCATCAAGCACATAAAAACAACAGGTGCGTTTGTTAGTCCAAATGACACCACTGTGAATTCATAATGACCATACCTTGTTCTAAAGGCGGTCTTGTTGATTTACTCATCCTTTAATCTTACCTGGTGATATCCCGATCTGAGATTTATCTTCGAAAATATTCTCTCACCCTTCAAGTGATCGAAAAGATCATCAATCCTTGGCAGAGGATACTTGTTCTTGACAGTTACCTTATTCAACTGTCGGAAATCAATGCACAGCCTCAACATCCCATCTTTCTTCTTCAAGAATAATACCGGGGCACCCCAAGGTGACACGCTTGGGAGAATGTATCACTTCTTCAAAATCTCTTCAAGCTACAATTGCAACTCTTTCATCTCTGGCGTACTCATTTTATAAGGAGCCTTCGAAACTGGAGATGCTCCTGGTATCAAATTTATAGAAAAATCGATGTCCCTCTTCAGAGGTAGTCCAGGTACCTCCTGAAATATGTCCTTGAACTCTGTGAGTACCTCATGGTCTCTAATGTTTGAGACTGCATCTCTGGATGCTTCTTCCACATGAGCTGAAAATAATTGACAACCCTTCATGTAGCACTTATTCAACTACATGGCTGAGATTTCCCTGACAGCCACAGCTCTGGGAATTCCTTGGATTGTTTTCCGATTTCCCTCTTCGTCCAGGCATGTAAACCTCTTGTTACGACAGTCCAGGAGGGCATGGTGCTAGTCCAACCAATCCATCCCAATTAAGAAATCATAAGATCCTAAAGGCAGAATATTCAATTCAGCCTTAGTGCTCAATCCTTTCATATCCACTGAATAAGACTTAACCAATTCAGTGACCTTCCTCTTGGTCCCTGTAGCCAACTGCACTAACCAAGAATTTTCATGTTTTCTTCTTGATAAACACAAACTTTCCATCACCCTAGGATCTACATAACTATGGCTAGCCCCTGAATCAATTAAAATAATTAGTGGTCGGTTGTTAATCATACCTTCCACTTCAATCATGTGCGACTGAAATTATGCTTTCTTGTTGTCTAGGGCTATGTATATCCTAGGAATTCTGCTGCCCATATCCTCCACTGTTTCATCTTGCTGAGCATTGTGGACAGTTCTCGCTTTATCTTTTTTGTGGGGGAAGTCTTTGTACCCATGGTTCCCTTTAAAACCCCAACACTCCATAGGTAACCATATGGGCATTTTCTCACTCACTTCATCTTTCCTAGGCTCTCTAAAAGATGACTGTCCCTGAGGACTATTTCTGAAAAAGGGAGGCTTGTTTCCCTTCGGCCTCTGTTCCTTCTTAAACCTCTTTTGTTCATCCCAAGCCTTCCGAAAGGTAGGATTTTCTCTTTGTTTTTTATACAATAATTTTTCCCTTCTTATCGTTTCTTCCATAGTCTTAGGGTCATCATACTGAATCTTGTCATCGATGGAAGGTGGCAGTCCACTCAGATACCTCTGAATCTTGACAGTCTAATCTTTGATGAATGAAACATACTTCAGCATTTCCAAGAAACTGCGTTCATACTCATCAATGGTCATGCTGCCTAGCTTGAGTTCGAAGAACTCATTCATCTTTCTGTCATAATACCTTTTGGTCAGGTATTTCTTCTTGAAATACCTCTTAAACTCCTTCCAAGTGATATCTTTCTCTCTGATGTGCTGCACTTGCACAAACTGACCCCACCACATGGATGCTTTTCCTTTTAGCTGGTACATCACAATTCTTCCTTCTGCATGAGCAGAGTAGTTCTGTAGTTGGAAATATTTCTTCATGCCCAAAAACCATGTTTCGACATCTTCCAACTTCTTATCTTCTCCATCGAACGTTGGAGGCTTAATCTTGTTTATCTCTCCTTTCAATTCATCCCTTCCAGATGTTTGGTGTTTCCTAGTAGGGGACGGGCTTGAACTACTGCATGTTTCCTTGCCAGAATGCTTCGGGGAGAGAAAATGATGTCTACTACTACTCCTCGATCTTATTCTCCTCTCAGGAGTTCTAACACTTCTTGATCTGCTCGTGTCACTCTCTTTTTCCAATTTCTTTTCTATTCTTTCTATGCTCTTCAACATTTTTAAGTTGAATTCACCCTGTTGATCCCTGACTTTCATGAGCTTTCAGTTATCAGCTCGGTGTGCCTGGGCATCTCTTTGCATTCCTTCAATGATTTTCATTATGTGCCCTTCCTTGTCTAATTCTCTTCCATGCCCATTGGAGTTTGATCCTTCAACTCCCAGGTTGACATCTCTTCCTTCTCTTTCGTCCTCTTAAATGGAGGCAATCCACACCTCTTCTATTTCTATACTTGACATCGATTAACTGGCGTCCTGACACTCGCTAAACTCTGCACACACAATGTGCAATCAATCTGAAGTTTGTCAGGCCTTAAACCTTTAATAAAATCACAATAATCATAAACCAACGTGAGTGAGAAACATTTGACTTCACAAGGTTTTATGAGCTCTGTCGGCTCTGCAATTTTCGGGACTTCGGGACTTTGGGTTTTTGTTACCCAGGAGTTCACTATGCAGTGACTCCTAATTTCTTGTCGCTACAATCACCCGAAATCTGAAATTTTGGTTTCCTTTCTCTCTAGGCCCACAACATAGATGTCACCCTTAAAACCTGTTACGGTTCTTTAGTCTTCGAGGACATCGGGACTTTGAGACTTCAGTACCCGAGAGTTCACTATGCAATGACTTCCAACTCCTTGTCACTACAATCCCCGAAATCCAAAATTCCAATTTACTTTATTCTCTAGGACCACAACACAGTTGTCACCCTTAACCGCAGTGGCCGCTAGAGATTGAATATTGCAATTTTCAATCCATGAAAACCATGGAATACTTTTCTTATATGTCAAATAATTACATTCAAGGAAGAACCAACTTCCAATTCTCCATATCCAACTAGAAGGAGGCTCCAACCCCCTAGTGTCTCAGGCTCCAACCTGAAGGAAGATACAACTCCCTAAATTTTTAGATCCAACCAAAAGGAGGCTACAACCCATTGGGTTCTCCATCTCCAACCAGAAGGTCTATAACCACCTAGATCTCAAGCTCCAACCTAAAGGAAGCTCCAACTCATTGATTATCTGACACCAACTAGAAGGAGGCTACAAACCCCTTTCCTTACCCCGTCCTGCCGCCCTGAAATATAAATTCCAAATGTAGACAACTTGTCACTGTCACTAAATCAACCACTACCATTGTCACTCTATCACTTGAAACTTGTACCAACAATCTGTCACAACTTGTACCAACAACCTATCACAACTTGTATAATCCTGTAACAAAAACCTATATAAATAACATGTATCAACCTATACCAACAACCTGTACAAATAACCTGTCACGTCAATCTCATCAACCAAATCATATCTACTTATCAATATCAATCACCAAGACAAATCTTAACCATATGCTCAATAACACCAAGATGTGTATCAACCAATACTACTCACAAACATCAACAAGATGTACCACAATCAATATGTGCTTCTAAACATATACCAATACATATATGTGACACCATACATAAACCATGTGCCAACACCACTATTAACAAGTGCCTCTAATAATGTACCAAGCATGTACCAATCATGTATCAACAACAACTCAAACTATGCCTAATCTGGATACACCAGCATCAACATACCATACACCTCATGCATGCTCCAACTCATCAACTATATGTTCTAACATGTATCTCAATCATATACCAAAGACATATACCAACAAATGTCCTCTAGAAATATATCATACTATCCATGATTCAAATACCATAAACCCTCACATAAAACCATGTGACAAAACCTCACTATTATGTAGCCTCAAATGTGTATCAATCATATGCCAAGACCACTAAAAAATCCCTCTCACAATGTACCATAATATATACCAATAAAACTCATACATGCACCAACAATATACTTCAACAGATCTGCCTCAAAACCATTCACTTACAACAAGTACTATACAAACAATGATTCCTCTAATCATGTACCAAGAGTGTGCCTCAATAGATCAATAATATACCTCTAGCTAGCATCACATCATCATAATTTACCTCATAAAAAAAGTGCCATAACCTCACTAATAAAGTACTTAGCATAACCAACATTAAACCCTAACATAAATGACTCAATCCACACACTAGGGTTTGTACTATGCATCCAAGGTATTCCTCAAGAATATACACCAAAGATAAACCGTGTATTATCATCATACACCCTTCAAAACACACATACAATCAAACATGTATCTATGTGACTGACCTGGAACATCATACCACTGATATCATTACCTTGCTCAACTTTTGTAGTCTGTTACTAGCCTTTTTCCCAAATTTACCAGTGCCTTTCTTAATGCACACTAGTTGACCCACGAGGATTCCTCACTAGAAACCTATAGGGATGACCCACGAGGATGTCAATAACTAAGGTTTTTCATAAACCCTTTCCCTCTGCAGCTCCAAAAAATTGTCGTCAAACTCTCTTCGCTCCCTTAGCTTCACGCAACCTCAGATTTGTCAATTATACCTGCAAATAACCTTTCACAAAATATATATTCAACTAAGTTCAATATGTACAAATAGGAGTCCCTAGTTATCCTACTTATACTTTCCAAGTTCCTTCCTCTATAAGTTTCCTTGTAATTGTCTTACCCCTTTATCCATCTTATAGGTTTAACCCACTTTCTTTAATAAGTCAAATCATAACTTCTTTACCCTCAACTAACTTATTGTTGTAACCACTTTATTATTTAATTAATTTCTTATTGCAACAACTTTACCCATGATTAACTCCTAGTTACAACCAATTTGACTAGTAAACTTATTCTAGGAGATTCTAGAATAATTGGCTTCTTTGACCTTCTAGGGGCTTCTAGATAACTCAAAAGGGTTCTCCAACTTCACTAAGCCATATCTCCTCAACCATGAGGAACCATGTGACGTACCACATATCAAGAGAAATGGTACGACTTTTACTATCCATATATGATAGTCCCAGCTAAAAATTGTTTGATCTTCATGTCGGTATTTCTCGTACAAACTAGGGTACCTTAACCACACCTTTTGGGATACCAAAATATGTTTCCATACTTCATCAACTTCACCCAAATAAATCACCATCAATATCGATCATATCAATCAACTTTCCAACATATTTAGACCTATCCAAGGGTTGAAATAAATCTCTAAGGGTTGACATCAATGACAACCAATTGTGCAAACCAATTGTCCAACAATATCATGTTTTGGAATTGATAGAAACACCAACATTGATGCTCCAATGCTCATGCTCCCCTTGTGACCATTACTCCTGATCAATGTTTCTCACTCTCCCCCTTTTACATCAATGGAAAAGGGTATCTTCTTTGGGGGCTCTGCCCCTTATTGATCTTACCTTGGGGTTGCTCCCCCTGTTTGAAATTTCATTGGGGATGCTCCCCTTGTCTACATTGTCCTTTGGGCTACTCCCCCTGTATAAAATATCATTGGGTATTCTCCCCCTATCTATATGTCTCATCCTATACATCTTTCCCTTTATGGAGAACATAACAAGAGAACCCATTCAAAAAGGAAGTGACATTCAAAGCATCCAATAAGACAAAGAAAAAGAGCAAGAAAAAGACAAAGTCAGAATGCAGTTGTAGTGATGATTCAAAGGAAGATGAAGAAATGGAAAACTACTTATCGTACTTATGGATGAGCTACTTATCATACTCATATATGCTCTTTGTTCTAGAGTTGAAATATTTGGATCAAATCTCATTGGAAGATATCTTAGTACCTTTTGAGCAATTATAGATTCATCGAATTCTTCTCCCAATCCTTTAATAGTATTAACTACTTCATCAAATAAATAAAAAGTATGATGCAATTTCTTCGTCTTCCTTCATTTTCAATTGTTCAAACTTAGCTCTAAAGGTTTGGATTTTAGCTCCCTTGACTTTAGCATCTCCTTCATAAATTCTTTGAATCTTATCCCAAAGATAGTTAGCAGAATCATAATGCATAACTTTAACAAATACTGAATTAGAAAGGCTATTCAAAATAATACATTTATCCTTTGAATTGTTTTCTTCGACTTTATTCCATATTTTCTTATTGGAGGAGTGACTAGTGAGTTGTATTCATCTACTACTACTCACCAGACGTCAAATCCATGTTCCTGTAAAAAGGTCTTCATCCTTATACTCTAGTATGCATAATTCTGACCATCAAACATTGGTGCTCCAATCTTAGTGTATTCCATGATATCCTTCTACTGGTTAAACTGGTTCCTGAAGGACCTTCTCTTATCCCATTTACTGGAATACTGAGAGGGGGGGTGAATCCGTATGAGCACTTTATTCCACTTTTAACCAAAATCTATATTATTTTAACTTATTTAACCATGTTTATCAGTTCATCATCAATATATTATTGTATCATAAACATTATCATCCATCAATAATAAATAGTAATAAACACATCTACGCAATACACAGTACACCAAAATTTATGTGGAAACCCAATGTGGGAGAAAACCATAGAATTGTTTTCTTTTATGTCAAATAATTACACTCAAGGAAGCACTGAATTCTAATTCTACAGCTCCAACAGGAAGGAGGCTCCAACCCCCTAGTTTCTCAAGCTCCAACCCGAAGGAATATACAACTCACTAAATTATCTGGCTCCAACCAAAAGGAGGCTAAATCCCTCTTTGTTCTTTGGCTCCAACTGAAAGGTGGCTACAAATACCTATTTCTCATGCTCCAACATGAAGAAAGATCCAACCCCCTCATTCTTCGGAACCAACCTAAAGGAAAATACAACCCCCTTTCCTTCCCCCGTCCCACTTCCCTGGAATATGAATTCAAAATGTAGACAACCTATCACTGTCACTAAATCAACCACTACCACTTTCACTCTGTCACTGACAACCTATACCAATAATATGTCACAACATGTACCAACAATTTGTCACAATATTTACCAACAACCTCTCACAACCTATATCAACCTATATCAACAACATGTACAAATAACTTGTAACAAATTGTACCAACAACTTGTACAAATAACATGCCACATCAATCTCATCAACCAAATCAGATCTACTCACCAAGATCAATCACAAAGAAAACTCTCAACCATATTCTTAATATCACTAAGATGTGCATCAACAAAGACTACTCACAAACTTCAACAAGATGTACCACAATCAAGATTTGCTTCTAAAAGTATACCAATACATATATGCCACATCATTCGTAAACCATGTGCTAACAACACTACTAGAAAGTGCCTCTAACAATGTACCAAGCATGTACCAATCATGTATCAACAACAACTCAAACTATGCCTAATTAGGATACACCAACATCACCATACCATTCAACTCATGCATATGCCAACTCATCAAATATATGTTCCAACATGTATCTCAACCATATACCAAAGACATATACCAACAAAATTCCTCTAGGAATACATCATACTATCCATGATCTAGATACCATAAACCCTCACATCAAACCATGTGCCAAAACCTCACTGTTATGTAGCCTCAAATGTGTATCAATCATATGACAAKACCACTAAAACAATCCTCTCACAATGTACCATAATATATACCAATAAAACTCAGACACGCACCAACAATATACTTCAACATATCTTCCTCAAAACCATTCACTTATAGCAAGTATTAGACATCCAATGGTCCCTCTAATCATGTACCAAGAATGTGCCTCAATAGATCAAAGAGATACCTCTAGCTAGCATCACATCATCACGATATAACCCATAAACAAAAATTCCATAACCTGGTTGATAAAGTACTTAGCATAACCAACAATATACCCTAACATAAATGACTCAATCCACACACTAGGGTTTGTAGCAGGGTGAGTGCAAGCTAATGATGGTTTCTCATGACGTGTTAGTGGAAATGCAAACATGAAAAAACAACAATATGTTAACTTGGAGGGATTATTCAAGGTACTTTTACAATGAATTTGAATATTATGTAAGAAGATATAATGTAGGAAATTGAATTAGCTTTCTGAATACACAACTTTTATTCATAGACATTGTAAATAACTAGGTTAAATTTGATTTTTTCTAACAATGCTATCTTATTTTTCCAACAAAATATAAGGTATATGTTTTCGTTGATGCAAGTGTTGAGTATCTTAATGATGAAATTTCATTCGAAAAACTTGTATACTTGTAGGAAAACCATTTTTCTTTTGCCGTGTATTTTTTTGAAATTTTTAATATTTTTGAAATTATCAAAGTTAAGATATGCATGAAATTACAACATCTTTTGTTCGTGCAAGCTAAAAGGGTATTAACATGATCAAGACAATATTTTTTTTTAGATCGTAGGTATTGGTCTCCTCTAGTGCCTCATATAACGCGTTTGAGAAATGCTTAAGCCGAAAAAAAGTTATAGCATAATAAGAGTGGTATGTATTTTAGGATTTTGATATATGTCAAGAAAAAAATAGTTTAAAAATAGTAAACATTATTATTTTTATTATTTAAATGTATATTTGGAATCTACACCTCCAACTCTATCTGTGTCTATAGTTGTTGGCCCTTGACCAAGTTTTGAGGATCCTTGGTCATTTTTGACCATTTTGGGACTTCGAGAGGGTGTCGAAGGTGGAGCACAAGACGAAGCAGAGATTACGGGATCTTGGACCCTTTTAGGTCCTTTTTGGGATTTGGGATTATGTAATGAGTATGGGAGGGTCAACCCATGGGTTTACCCATGCCTAGGCCCACTTTTGTAATATATATATATATATATAGAAGCTAGGTGATGTAGAAGATAGTAGTGATCGATCTCTGTGATCGAAGGATTGTAAATTATTTGTGCATACTATGTAAGACTAGTAAGGCTAAGTGCAAGGGACTGTAAGAGATTGAGAGGATGCTTTGTGCTAAACCTAACTCCGGGAGGGAGGATCTAGCGAAGTGCACATATCTCTTATCATATGCGGAGTAGGGTTTTTTAGGCTCTGTGCATGTAATTGATTAACATAAGATAATACAAGAGAAGAAGAGTTGGTGAACGTATCCCCAGGGGAGGGGGTGAACCACGTATATGCTATGTTTCTCTTCTTTGTGCAATGTGTTGATGTGTTTATGTATGACTTGGGGGGTGAAAGAGAGAGAGAGACAAAGAAACATCAGTTCTATCTAACATTCACCTATATCATAGCAAGTCACACATAAACACATCAACACATTGCACAAAGTAGAGCAACACAACATATACGTGATTCACCCCCCCTAGGGCTACGTCCACCAACTCTTCTTCTCTTATATTATCGTTTTTTAATCAATTACACGCACAGAGCCTCAAAAACCCTATTCTGCATAGGATAGGAGATCTACGCACTTCTCTAGATCCTCCTTCCCCATGTTAGGTTTAGCACAAAGCCTCCTCTCGATCTCTTACAGTCCCTTGCACTTAGCCTTACTAGTCTTACATAGTATGCACAGAGCATTTACAATCCTTCGATCACATATATCGATCACTACTACCTTCTACATCACCTAGATTCTATATATATATTACAAAAGTGGGCCTAGGCATGGGTAAACCCATGGGCCGACCCTCCCATACCCATTACATAATCCAAACTCCCAAAAAGGACCTAAAAGGGTCATATATCCCGCGATCTCTGCTTCGTCTTGCGCTACACCTTAAATAACCTCTCAAAGTCCCAAAATGGTAAAAAATGACCAAGGATCCTCAAAACTTGGTCAAAGGAAAACAATAGTTTTGTCAATAACTGATTTGTGTAGCCTATAAAAAAATAACGTCAAAGACAAAGATATGGAGAGGAATTCATAAAAATGGAGATTTTTATGTATTTGGAGACTGAACCACTAGGTTTGTCATCCTGAACCTAAATCAAAGGAAACCAACTTAGCAAACACGTATGTTATAGTTGTGACTCCTTCCTGAAAAAAAATTGAAATTCAAATAGCATGTGTGCGCTTTAGGAATGTGCACATGTTCCTAAGGCGCGTGCACGTTCCTAAAATGCGTACATGTTCCTGTTAACACAAATAATCCTCTCTCTCTCTCTCCCTCTCTTTGTCCCTCTATATTTCCCTCTTTCTGTCTAATCTCACTCTCCCTATCCTCCACTCACTCTCCCCCCTCTCTCTCTTCCCCCTATTACCCTCTCTCCTTGTGTCCCTCTTCCTCCCCTCTCTCTCACCCATTGTTTCCCCTCTAATCTCTCTCTACCCCACTCACTCTCTT
>ML804759.1:274629-299997 GCA_009831015.1 Picea engelmannii
AAGAATCTAAACTGAATTAACAGCAAGAGGAGAACAATCACCATTATACAAGAGAAAAGTGGATTGCTTGATAAGAGGGCGTTTGCACAAGCTTTCTTGTAGCTAGATATGTCTGTAATGGCTTCTTCGAATTCGAAGATGCCGTGGAATCGAGGCAGGAACCTGACCAGTCAACCTGTTGCTAAAGAGATCCAAAACGATGAGATTCTGGAGACCTCCAAAAATATCCGGGATGCTTCCGCTGAGCTGGCTCTCCGACAGATACAATTCCTGGAGATTGTGAAGATTTTTCGGGGACGGAGGGATCGAACCGCTGAGCTTATTTCTGTTGAGAATTAGCTTCTTCAGCTGTCGGAGCTTCCTGAGTGACGAGGGAATGGGGCCGGTTATTTCTTTCAAGTCCCCCAGATCCAGAATCTCCAGAAACTGAAGATCTCCCAAGGACTCTGAGAGTGTGCCCTTCATCTCACTGTCAAATAGGAAATCATTCCCCGATAGTAGACCCGACAGCCGAAGCTCCACAACTCGTCCAGTTTGATTATTGCAGGACAATTCCTGCCACTGGCAGCAGTTGAAGCCGTTCCATGACCGCAAACGCCCTGAGTTGTCAAAGATAATCCCCGCCTTGAAGCGCAGCAGGGCCCTGAGATCTCCTCGTCTACACTGAGACGGCCCAGCATTACCGGACGAGCCACTACAATTGAGTGTGAGAATGGCCAATGTAATGGCAATGGTGGCAATTGGGAGAATTGTTTTCGCCAATTTGCACATTCAAAATTTGAATTTGGTTATAGCACGCTCGTCCATCCATTCACCAACGTGCAGTTGCAGTTAATTACTATAACGGGACTGCAGTTAATTACTATAACGGGACGTTCCACGGAACAGGGTCACGGCGAGGTCGTCCGGCAGGTTAAGTCGTCCGTCCTCAGTGCAGTTACATGATGGCCTCATGGTGGATAGATCATGGCATGCCATGATGGATCATATATTTAATCATTCAACCATGCAGCAGTAAACCAATGATTGGTCTGCTGCATGGTGGATAGCCTTCGCCTCTCCGGTTCCTACCCATCATTCTTCGGCACAACTGCCCTTCTTCTGCTCACATCCAGAAAAGCATAGGAGAAAGCATAGGGGAACTTCCGATCGCAATAATTTTTTTGACTATATTAAATACGATGACAAATGACACGTGCAATGTCTGCATCATTGGCCAAAGATGGTAAATAGTGGCATAAAAAGTGTAAAGTGTATCCCAAAGAGAAAAGTGTGTAGACTGCCACAAAGTCGTTGGCGGCTGGTGAACGCCGAAACGCACATAAAATACGGCAGTACCACTTTTATCATGTCACATTTAAAAGGAAGAGTAACGAGCACGTTGCTGGAAATATTTAGGGTTTTAAGCTTTACGAGTCGTCGGCCAACAAACGCCCGCGACAACTGAAACTTGTCCAAATATGATACATGTTATCATCACGCGGGCCTTAACTTAAACTTGTTTAAATATGATACCTGTTATCTACATCCAACGCATTCAACTCTTTATAGTAATTTCTTAATATGATTAGGTAAATCTGAAAAAATAAACATGTTAACGCATGCATTTATAAATGCAAGGAAATTATGAACAGTAAATCTTATTTATTGATTTGGGAGGATGACTAAGAATATGCCAGCATCTTCAATTCATGGCCATAAAATTAAGATTTAAGGTTAAAAGATCATTAATAATACCCATTGCCAACAAATGGAAAAAAAGTTTCGTTTGTCTACAAATTTGACAAAACTAATACATATTCTACATAGAGTTATACTTTCATTCAAATTGGGAAGAGTTCAAGTTTTTATTTTTATTAAAAAAACAAAGTTGAAAAGGACAAAACATGCATATAAATGTCATGATATAATTATTATATTAATAACAATGGTTATATTATTTCTAATAATTTATTTTATAAACCCTACTAAAACCCTTCCTCATTAGATGTGGTTCTCAAATTTCAAGGTGTTAAACATGCATCAAAATGCATAGGTATAGAGGTGTAGTTACAAAAGATTAGAGAACATGTATATGTGATTTTCTATGTGATAAGATATTTACATATATTTTATTGAAATTTTTGAACACAATGTGCTCCATGCATTAAGAGGGTCACGATTAGAAATGGAGATGCGATTTATCGACATGTTATGTTTTGATTTTTGTTGATAGGTGGTAGGATAAGTTGGGATATAGAGATGCTATTTATTGACATGTTGTGGTTTGATTTTTGTTGATAGGTGTTAGGATAAGTTGGGATATAGAATGTTACTTCTATAGGACAGTGTGCTTCATGATGGGTTGGGTGTATTTTGGGTGCTGTGATAAGAAAATTAAGTTAGAGTTTTCTGTATATTATTTAATATGTTTTTAGTGTTGAATTTGCTTTTATAACTTTGAAGATAACTATATTATCTCTTTTGTAGTTTTTTTTTTTTTAATTATTGTGTTGTTTTTTATTATAATTAATGTTTTTAGTATTTAATTTGATTGGATTATACAACATTAAGTAAATTGTGTCATCTAAGCTATTACTTCATGTATTTTTATATATAATATGTTGTTTAAGATATCACAACCTTGGAATACAATGAATATGAATAAGATACTGATATATGTGTAATGTTCCTTTTCAATAGGTTTCGATAGTAGGATTTCTTAGTGGTTAAATATTTGATTGGGAAAGGTTTTTTTTGTTTACATTTTTTGTTTTCAAGTTGAAGCCACTTTAAGACCTAACATCAAGAAATCTCTCATCTATAAATAAAGAAAGGAGAGATAGATGTGTAAACCATATCACTCTTTTGGTAAATCATGAATATAGTATCTAGTGATTAATGAGAGAAGTGATATTCTTTTTTCTACAATGGGATTTTTTTTGGTACTTAAGCTACCCCATTACAAATCTATATGCACCTTAAGTGATTGTAATCCAACATGGATATACATAATCACTATTATGCATTTATCATTCCTTGCAACAACTTCAATGAATCATTCCTTGTAACAATAAATTCACCCAATACTTATGTACTAAAAACTCAATAGCATTCTACAACAAAACACTGCACAACATAAGGATTTAAATGAATTTTTCAAACAGTAAAGAGAGTATGCATGCTACAACAAAATAAATTACTGTGCAACAAATCTGAACATCATCATGAGTTTACAAACTCACATACAAACATAAACAAAGTAGAAAATCCCCTCATAACACTCTCAAAAAACTTTGTCAATTTCTATTTATTCTCTATCTCTCTTTGTCTCTCAATGCATTCTAGAATATGAATTACATGTATGTATATATACAAATACTAGTCGGTTAAATTGCCCCTTTGTTATACCTAAGTCAAATTTGGATTTTCCAAAACATTAATAGCTCGTTACCCCTTGAAATTTAATCAGCTAGAAATGAAACGATGTGGCGATGATGATCAATGAATAAAGCGGTTGAGGCTGTGATAATAAATTTATGAGCGGTGGTATCTCTTCAAAATTCGATCGGCTGAGATAAGTCAACTTTTTGGCGGTGGAATGATTAATTTATGACATTCTCCCCCTTAATCATTTCACCCAAAAACAAAACTCTATAGTATTACAATTCACAAACCCCAATGTGCTTTTTGTGAATTTCAAATAATTCCTTGGCTAAGGACATTGAAAAGATGTCTGCAAATTGATCTTCATATTTGCAAAACTCTATAGAACTTTCATCATTGTTTATCATCTCTCGAAAAAAATGATATTTTGTATCAATATGCTTAGTTTTCTTGTGGAAAACATGATTATGTAAAAGTGAAATGATTGATTTATTGTCAGAGAGAATCTGAATTGGTTCTTTCTATTCATGCAAAAACTCAGCCACAATCCTTCTCATCCACACAGTCTGACATGCAGTTGTTGTTGCTTCAACATACTCATCCTCAACATATGATAAAGTCACAATGGGATGCTTCTTTGAATCCCAAGCTACAATGCTAAGGTCCTAACCCGCACATAGGTAGATCAATGTATTCGGATGCAATAAAGGTCAATATTAATAAGGCCTTTCAATAAAATAGAATAAGGCGGATGTAAGAAGACCTAATAGAAGCTTCTGCTTCTAGAAGGATCTTCCTCTAGATGCTTCTCTTAATAGACATATTTAGTATAAATAAGGGTCGAGGGTATGAAAACCCTAGATTGAAGATTATTGTAACAGAGCGCTGCTCGATTGGAGGTTGCCCCCTCGAAGAGGCCTGTGAACATTGCTTTCTGAATCAAAGTGTTATTTCTATTGTTATTCTTATATCATTTCTGTGTTATTGTGAAGATTATGCTGGATACTTTACTCTTATTCTGCCATTTCTAGCATTTTATTTTTGTTCTGCATATTTTATATATCTGGTATCTTGCAAGTGGTATCAGAGCACTTACCTTGGCAGAAATTGTGGGTATTTTTTTTCCAGGGTAGAGACGTATTCTAGCGTCTTTAAGCCACAGAGATCTGTCGTTACACACATAAACCTGCGGTTGAGGGATTCATACACGCAGGAAATACAAGTGGTTCTTAAGCACACATCTGTTGGCCACCCTTGTAACGCCTAATGGTACCCCTTCGAGTGGTAGCACATCAGACAACACCTGTGTACAGATCAACCTAGATTTCCTAAAGACCTCTTTAGATAAACCTATCCGCCGCCAGACTGCTATAGTGTCACCGAGAACAACACTTGGGAAGATACTCTCTAGTACCTGGGTAGTCGGGTAGTCTATCCTCCTTAGTTAGTGCCTTGAGATATTGGGTCGAGTACTACTGTTGGACCCCACATGTATATCAGAGAGCTATAGCACAGGGCAAACCCTTGTCTATAGAACCCTTGAATATGTTAAGGTCCTAACCCGCACATAGGCAGATCAATGTATTCAGATGTAATAAAGGTCAATATTAATAAGGCCTTTCAATAAAATAGAATAAGGCGGATGTAGGAAGAACTAATAGAAGCTTTTCCTTCTAGAAGGATCTTCCTCTAGATGCTTCTCTTAATAGACATATTTAGTATAAATAAGGGTCGAGGGTATGAGAACCCTATCTTGGAGATTATTGTAACAGAGCACTGCTCGATTGGAGGTTGGCCTCTTGAAGAGGCCTATGAACATTGCTTTCTGAATCAAAGTGTTATTTCTATTGCTATTGTTATATCATTTCTGTGTATTATGAAGATTATTTTACTGTTATTCTGCCATTTCTAGCATTTTATTTATATTCTGCATATTTTATATAGCTGGTATCTTGCAAGTGGTATGAGAGCACTTTCCTTGGCAGAAATTGTGGGTATTTTTTTTCTTCAGGGTAGAGACGTATTCTGACGTCTTTAATCCACAGAGATCTATCATTACGCGCATAAACCCGCGGTTGATGGATTCATACACGCAGGAAATACAAGTGGTTCTTAAGCGCACATCTGTTGGCCACCCTTGTAACCCTTGTTGGTACCCCTTCGAGTGGTAGCGCATTAGACAACACCTGTGTACGGATCAACCTAAATTTCCTGAAGCGCTCTTTAGATAAACCTATCAGCCACCGAACTGCTATAGTGTCACCGAGAATAACACTCGGGAAGATACTCTCTAGTACCTGGGTAGTCAGGTAGTATGGCTAAGGGTATGGTCTATCCTCCTTAGTTAGTGCCCTGAGATATTGGGCCGAGTGCTACTGTTGGACCCCGCACATATATGAGAGAGCTATAGCATAGGGAAAACCCTTGTCTGTAGAACCCTTGAATACCTAACCCTTAGGGAACATAAACATAAACATAAACAAATTAAACCGACGAGATCTATTGCTACACATCTCTGTTCGGGTTGCTAAGTAAATACACATTTCTCTCTGGTTCATAATTTGGGTATTTCAGCACTGCAGCATTTTTCAGACCAAAGTATAACCCCGCAGCTGTAAAAAAAAAAAAAAGTCTGGAAATCTTTTCACCATTATTTGATACCTATTCCATTAGATTCATCTCTTCTCCCTTATCACATTCATCCATATCATTTTTCTGCAAAAATTTCTGACCCCGCCCGCTCTCTTTTTAGTTCACCCATCCTCATGGCCCATACTCATAGCTAAGAACTAGAGTCTCGCTTCAACTCAGTGCTACTATTGCATCCCGTGATGCATCCATCAATGCATGCGTAAATGTAGTTGTGCAGTCCTCAATGGAGGAAGTCAAACACGAACTGACCACCCAGCTTGAATCTGTCTTTGCATCACTCTGTACCAAACTCAATATCCCTACCGATGACTCTTTTCCTGATGCACATAAAAATACTGAAGGTGAAACTTCTTCCCATTCCTTTCAACCCCATCACTTTCAATGGGACATACGCCTTTCGCGGGTGGATGTAACCAAATTTGATGGCTCAGACCCCACTGGTTGGGTCACCCAAAGGGAACATTATTTCTCTCTCTACAACATTACAAATGACTTGGCCAAATTCCAGTATGGTGTTCTCCATCTAGATCAAGAACGTTGGCAATGGTGGCAATGGAGAAAAACTTCCTGTCAAGGGTATATTGCTTGGACCCAATTTGTGACTGAGCTTTATGAACGCTTTGACACTGACACCAACCATTTGGGCCATCTGACAAAATTGAAGCAATCAGGCATAGTAGAAGACTTCATAGCTGCATTTGAGTGACTGGATTTTCAAACAGAGGGCATGACTGATGCTTTCTTTTGAGAGTGTTTTATCAGTGGCCTTAAGGAGGATATTTGGGCCCATGTCCTCATGGCTTGACCTACGACTTGGGTGGAGGCTACCAAAAAATCTAAAGAAGAACAACAAATTGTTTCCTCTCAAAACCCTAAGCCTTCATTTATCCCTCTCCCTAAACCAGTAAACCCCACTACTCCCTTCGCCCCATTAAAATTACAAAACTTGACCAGGGCTGAAATGGCTGAATGCCAACTCAAAGGCATCTGTTACAATTGTGATGAAAAATATTTCCCAGGCCACAAATGTAAGGAACAAAATCTTTTTATGGCCATCTTTGAGGATATTTCAGAAGAGGATGTTGACATTCCCCTTGTGCCCGAGTCACCAGAAATCACTGACATAAACCCTCCCTCCAACCCTCTTGTAGTGGAACCGATCATTTCCCTCAATGCTCTCACCGACTTCTTTGCCCCCCAAACCCTCAAGTTAATCGGTTACATCAAGCACTGAAAGGTCATCATTCTGGTTGATAGTGGCAACACCCACAATTTTATTCATCGTCGCATTGCCCAAGAAACCCATTGCTACATCCATGCTGTCAACAATTTCCAAATTATGATTACCAATGGTGGTTCTATGAAATGTGGCGGGCGCTGTGAAAATGTGTGTCTCCAAATCAGTGACTACCACCTAAAATCCCATATGTTTTCTATTAACATGGGTGGTTGCGACATTGTGTTGGGTGCAGACTAGCTAAGGACTTTGGGTCCCATTCTCATGGATTTTCAGAACTTAACAATGCAATTCGACCAAGGAGGCCACCAATATAAATTTCAAGGCATCATTGTGGGTTCACCTGAGGTCATCAGTTCTCATCGCATGGAAAAACTACTCAGAAAAGGTCATTCTGGTGTCATTGCCCAACTCCATGCCATACAAGCCACAAAGACCCCATCAGTGCCCCAAGACCTCCAAGCCCTCCTTTCTAAACATCAAACGATATTTTCCACTCCCCAAGGACTCCCTCCTTCTCACGGTGTCCATGATCATTCCATTCCCCTTGTCCCAGAAAGCCTTTCCCCCAATATACGTCCATATCGCCACCCCTTTACACAAAAAAATGAAATTGAAAAAATGGTCGAGGAACTCCTTATTGACGGCGTCATCTGTCCTAGTATGAGCCCTTACTCCTCTTCGGTCATCATGGTACTAAAGAAAGAAGGTTCTTGGAGAATGTGTCCTGACTTCTGTGTTCTCAACAAACTAACCATCAAAGACAAATTTCCCATTCCTGTCATTGATGACCTCCTAGATGAATTGAGTGGCACCCAATTCTTTACCAAACTTTATCTTCGCTCGGGCTATCACCAGATACGTATGAAAGAGGCCGACATGCCCAATACCGCCTTTTTAACTCATGAGGGCCACTATGTGTTTTTGGTCATGCCCTTTGGTTTGTGTAACGCCCCCTCCACCTTCCAGAGCCTCATGAACCATGTCTTCCGCCCTTTTCTCCCTCATTTTGTCATAGTTTTCTTTGATGATATCCTCATCTATAACAAAACCTGGACAGACCATCTTACTCATGTGGATCAAGTTCTCCGCCTACTCTCTCAGCACCAACTTTTCCTGAAACAGTCCAAATGTGTTTTTGGTGCTTCAGAAGTAGAATACTTGGGTCATTTGGTGGGAAAGGATGGCGTCAGGGTGGACCCGAAAAAGATTGAAGCTATGCAAGACTGGTTGCACCCAAAGACGCTCAAAACCTTGCGTGGATTTTTGGGCCTCACAAAGTATTATCGCAAGTCTGTTAAGAACTATGGAAAGATTGTAGCACCTCTCATGGCTCTCCTCAAAAAGAACTCTTTCACTTGGACTCCAGCAGCTGCTCAATATTTTCAAACCTTGAAGACGACCATGTGCACCACTCCAGTTCTGGCCCTTCCCAACTTCACAAAGACCTTTATGTTGGAATGTGATGCCTCAGGGAAAGGAATCGACGTTGTCCTTATGCAATAGGGTTAACCTTTGGCCTTCACTAGCAAGCAACTGTCTGAAAAGAATCTGGGCAAACATATTTATGAAAAAGAAATGTTGGCGATTCTGCATGTCGTTGAGTTGTGGCGTCCGCATCTCTTGGGGAAACGCTTCCAAATTAAGACAGACCATCAAATCCTCAAGTACTTTATGGAACAATGCATGTCCTCCCACGAACAACAAAAATTGGTAACCAAGCTCTTTGGATATGATTATGAGATCATTTACAAGAAGGGAAAAGACAATGTCGTGGCGGATGCACTGTCCTGGAAATATGAAGACGAAGGATCCCTTTTTTCTCTTTCCTTCATTTTACCCGATTGGCTCCAAGCTGTGCGCTAAGAATGGCTTCAAGATCCCAAATGTTTGCATCTAATACAACAACTGCAGAACAAGGCTCTGGCTCCCCTAGGGTACTCCTGGCTCCATGATGAGCTTTGATACAAAGGCCTCTTGTATTTAAGTAAACAATCCAAGATCAAATCCACGGTGCTTTCTGAGATTCATGCTACACCCACAACGGGGCACTTAGGGTTCACCAAAACATATGACCGATTCAAACGTTCTTTTTTCTGGTATGGTATGCAACAGGACATCCGTAAGTTTGTCGCTGAATGTGAAGTATGTCAAGGAAGCAAGGGAGAAACAGTCAAATCTCCAGGCACCCTCCAACCGCTTCCGATTCCCACTGCTATTTGGAAGGATATCTCTATGGACTTTATTATAGGCTTACCCAAATCAGGGAATAAATCAGTCATAATGGTGGTGGTGGATCGCCTTTCCAGGTATGCTCATTTTTGCGCTCTTCCCCACCCATTTACTGCATCCACGGTGGCTCATATTTTAATGGACCAGGTCTTCAAGCTTCATGGCATTCTACACTCTATTGTTTCCGATCGAGACCCAACTTTCACAAGCAATTTTTGGTAAGAGTTGTTTAAGCTACAAGGCACACAATTGCATCTTATCTCAGCTTATCATCCCAGATGGATGGTCAAATGGAAGTTGTCAACAAGTGTTTGGAAACATATATGAGGTGCTTTGCCTCTGAAAAACAACACTAGTGGGCTCAATGGTTACCCCTCGCCGAATGGTGGTACAACACTACATACCATACAACCACTCGCATGAATCCTTTTGAAGCGGTATATGGATAGAAGCCAGCTTCAGTTTTCTCATACTTACCGGGTACCTCGAAGGTCCAGGCGGTTGACCAAACACTTATAGTGTGAGAGGATATCCTTTTTACACTTAAAGAGAACTCGGTCATGGCACAGAATAGAATGAAGCAACAAGTAGATCAAGGTCGCTCGGAACGTCAATTTGCAGAAGGGGATCATGTGTTTCTGAGACTGCAACCATATAAGCAAACTTCCCTCAAAGCCGAGCATTGTCAGAAGCTAGCACCCAAATTTTATGGCCCTTAAACTGTTCTCAAGCGTGTGGGACAAGTCGCATATCAGTTATCTCTTCCCAGTCAGTCGAAGCTACATCCTTTTTTAAATGTTTCATGCTTGAAAAAGGTGATTGGAACCAGGTGTCAAATTCAAACCAACCTTCCAGAGTTAGCTGAAGAAGGATCCATTTGGCTACAGCCAGAAGCATTTTTGGACCAGCATGAGCGTCGCCTGCGTCAAAGAACCATCAAGGAAGTGCTAGTACAATGGAACGATATGACTCCAGCAGATGCCACTTGGGAACCAACTACCATTCTGCATCAGTTTCCACATCTCAAGCCTTGAGGATAAGGTTGTTTTTAAGGGGGCGGACATGTTAAGGTCCTAACCCGCACATAGGTAGATCAATGTATTCGGATGTAATAAAGGTCAATATTAATAAGGCCTTTCAATAAAATAGAATAAGGCATATGTAAGAAGACCTAATAGAAGCGTCCGCTTCTAGAAGGATCTTCCTTTAGATGCTTCTCTTAATAGACATATTTAGTATAAATAAGGGTCAAGGGTATGAGAACCCTAGCTTGGAGATTATTGTAACAAAGCGCTGCTCGATTGGAGGTTTCCCCCTCGAAGAGGCCTGTGAACATTGCTTTCTGAATCAAAGTGTTATTTCTATTGCAATTGTTATATCATTTATGTGTATTGTGAAGATTATTTTACTGTTATTCTGTCATTTCTAGCATTTTATTTTTGTTCTACATATTTTATATATATAGTATCTTGTAGAATACCTAACCCTTGGGGAACATAAACATAAACATAAACAAATTAAACCGGCAAGATCTATAGCCGCGCATCTGTGTTCGGGTTGCCAAGTAAATACACATTTCATTATGGTTAAGAATTTGGGGATTTCATCACTACAACATTCTTCAGACCAAAGTATAACCCCACATTCCATTATTTGAGACCTATTCCATTAGATTCACCTCTTCTCCCTTATCACATTCATCCACATCATTTTTCTGCAAAAATTTCTGACCCAGCCATCTCCCTTTTCAGTTCACCCATCCTCATGGACCATACCCGTAGCTAAGAACTAGAGTCTCGCTTCAACACCTTGCAATCTGGTTTTTTCGAAACCCAACAAGAAGTGCAACAACTCACTGCTTCTATTGCCTCCCATGATGCATCCATCAATACCACCATAAATGCATCTATAAATGCAGTCGTGCAGTCCGCAATGGCGGAAGTCAAACACGAACTGACCACCCATCTTGAATCTGTCTTTGCATCACTCTTCAGCAAACTCAATATCCCTACCGATGACTCTTTTCCTAATGCACATACAAAGACTGAAGGTGAAACTTCTTCCCATTCCTTTCAGCCCCATCACTTTCAACGGGACATGCACCTTCTACGGGTGGATGTAACCAAATTTGATGGATCATAACCCACTGGTTGGGTCACCCAAATGGAACATTATTTCTCTCTCTACAACATTACAAATGACTTGGCCAAACTCCGGTATGGTGTTCTCCATCTAGATCAAGAACGCTGGCAATGGTGGCAATGGAGAAAAACTTCCCATCAAGGGTATATTTCTTGGACCCAATTTGTGACTAAGCTTTATGAATGCTTTGAAACTGACACCGACCATTTGGGTCGTTTGAAAAAATTGAAGCAATCAGGCACAATAGAATACTTCATAGCTGCATTTGAGTGCATGGCTTTTCGCACAGAAGGCATGACTGATGCTTTCTTTCGAGAGTGTTTTATCAGTGGCCTCAAGGAGGAGATTCCGGCCCATGTCCTCATGGCTTGACCTACGACTTGGGTGGAGGCTACTAAAAAAGATAAAGAAGCACAACAAATTGTTTCCTCTCAAAACCATAAGCCTTCCTTTATCCCTCGCCCTAAACCAGTCAACCCCAATACTCCCTCTGCCCCATTAAAGATCCAAAAATTGACTAGGGATGAAATGGTTGAACGCCAACTCAAAGGCCTCTGTTATAATTGTGATGACAAATATTTCCCAGGCCACAAATGTAAGGAACAAATTTTTTTTATGGCCATCTCTGAGGATATTCCGGAAGAGGATGTTGACACTACCCTTGTGCCCGAGTCACCAGAAATCACTGACATAAACCCTCCCTCCAACCCTCCTGAAGTGGAACCGATCATTTCCCTCAATGCTCTCACAGGCTTCTCTGCCCCCGAAACCCTCAAGTTAATCGGTTACATCAAGCACCGAAAGGTCATCATTCTGATTGATAGTGGCAGCACCCATAATTTTATTCATCGCCACATTGCCCAAGAAACCCATTGCTACATCAATGTTGTCAACACTTAACATATTGTCCAACACTTAACAAATTGCATTTTGTACCAGGTACATAATAGAAATCATATAATTTTCTTCTTTCATCATTCTTATCATAAACAAGAATCACATCTTTACCGTTAACTCTTACCTTACAGTCATTACCCAACTTTAATTCATACTGAATATTGGTATTTAAATTGAAAAAAAAGTTTTTATTTCCAGTCATGTGATTGCTACATCCGTTGTCCAAAAACCAAACATCATTTTAACTTTCCAGCGTGACATTACAAGTAAAAGACACAGGTTTATGATCATCCTCTCACTCTGTCATGTGTGCAGACTGATTTCCAACATCTGCTTTCTTATTCCAACACTTGTTAGGATAATGTCCAAATTTATTACAATAATAACATTGTACCTTAGATTTATCATACCTATGATTTCCTTGTTGCCAAGATCTGCTACTAATCCCCCTTAAACTAGGAGGATTCTATGAGTTTTCTCGTCATGTTCTGAAACATTTTTGTTGTCTCTTTGACCAAATAATTAACCTCCTCTTCCTCCGCTACTAGACCTTCCTCTGCCTCTTCCTCTAGTAACATGCAGCTGATGTTTGAAGGCATTCTCTAATGGATTATCATATCTAGACATCATGGATTCATGAGCAATTAGAGAACTAGTTAATCCATCAATATGCATAAGGATAATATCTTTAAATTCTTCTGTGGGAACAACTACAGATTCAAACTTCTTTGGAAAAGATATGAGAACTTTCTCAATTACTCTCTTATCTGAGAAGTATTCACCATACTTCCTTAGCTGATTCACAACATTCATGAATTGAGTCATGAAACTATCAACTGACTCACTGTCCTTCATCTTCATATTTTCAAAGTCCCTTCTCAAATTTTGAACCTTGACAATCTTCACCTTAGATACAACTTGATAGCTAGTTTCAAGAGTGTTCCAAGATTTCTTTGAAGAAACTAAACTTGACACCTTTAGAAATATGGTTTCAGTTAGGCCTTGTTGAATAAGACTGAGGGATTTGTTTTCTTGCTTTATGTTCTCCTTTAACAAAATCTGTTCAGCATTTGTCAAAGCCATTTCTGTTTCTTGGTTAGCAGGCTCTGGATAACCAACAGTAACAAACTCCCAAAGATTTTGAGAACGAAAAATTGTTCTCATTATGTTAACCCAAGAATCATAATTTATTTCCTTCAAAACATGAATTTGTGGCTAAGCCAATTTACTGTTTGTATCTATTTCAAATCACTATATTCAGTTACAATGAGGAACTAGAAATATTACTAGCTTTGATACCACAATGAAGATACAGGGGATTGCTTCACAAAACAATTAACAACTATTAAACGAGTTTCAACACTGTGTAACAACACATGTTTCAACAATGCCTATAAGCTACAGTGTGTTTCAACAACATGTTTTAGCACCATGTTTCTACAACACCTATAAGCTACATGAAGGTGTTTCAACAACGTTTTTCGACACATGTTTCAACAAATAAGAAAAATGATATTTCAACAAAAAAACTTAAGTGAATCACTCCATCATCATATACAAAGATTAATACTCTACAACAACCTTTTAGAGAGTAAAACTGACTTTACAACAAAAAACAGAGTTATAACAAAAACAAGCGAATTATAACAACAGACTAAAACTCATATTCCAGCAGTAAAACAACTTCAGTGAATCATTCCTTGCAACAATAAATTCACCCAATACTTATGTACTAAAAACTCAATAGCATTCTACACCAAAACATTGCACAACATAAGGATTTAAATGAAGTTTTCAAACAGTAAAGATAGTGTGCATGCTACAACAAAATAAATTACTCTGCAACAAATCTGAACATCATCATGAGTTTACAAACTGAGATACAAATAGAAACAAAGTATAAAATCCCTTGATAACACTCTAAAAAAACTCCATCAATTTCTATTTCTTCTCTATCTCTCTTTCTCTTTGTGTGCATTCTAAAATATGAATTACATGGATGTATATATACAAATAATTAGTTTGTTAAATTTCCCCTTCCCTATACCTAAGTATAATTTGTCTTGTCCAAAACATTAATAGCTCAATGCCCCTTGAAATTTGATCAGCTAGAAATGAAATGGTGTGGCAGTGATGATCAATGAATAAGATGGTTAAGGTGGTGATAATAAATTTTTGAACAATGGTAACTCTTCAAAATATCAGTTGAGATAAGTCGTCTTTTTGGTGGTGGATTGATTAATTTCTGACAAAAAGCCTCTAGTAGTGTCAAGAATCTCCCTATGGGAATTTAGAAACTAGAAATTAATCAGTCTACAAACTTTAAACTATTTTAATCTTGAAAAAGTAATTCTACTAACTGTATCTTTAGCAAACTTATAGGTTTTGAGTTTGGAATAATGGATGGTGAACTCTGATGTATTTTCTCATTAAAGTTCTTAAGATTTCAGCATTGTCTTTGTTGAACAACCACCTTCAACCACATCTTTTGAACTAGATTTTCTGACTACAAAATAATAAAAGAATAGACAAACAAACAATTATGATTTATTATAAAGTTTTACATAGAATGATCTCGGTATCTATTATAAGATTCATACCCGCTCAAGTTGCTACATTGTACATGTACATATATGTAAATAGTTTGAATAAGTCATCGTATAAAAAATCCAATTTACTAGAATCATCTATTGTATACCTATTTGTGGGTGTAGCATAGAATTCACGGATATTAGAAATTCCAACTCTACACAAGCTTTGCTTCAACGAGTTTTGGGTTTATAAATTTTAACTCTACACATGCTTAGCTTTAATTTGAAATCTGCACATGATATATTATATTTGCAACATAAAATGAAAAAAAAAATTGGATTGTTTCAAAAAATATTTCTTATCTTTAATTCGAAATCTGCACATGATATATTATATTTGCAACAGAAAATAAAAAAATAAATTGGATTGTTTCAAAAAATATTTCTGTCTGAGGAGTATCTTGAATCTCTTGTCTGAGGAGTATGAGGAATATCTTGAATCTCTTGTCTGAGGAGTATCTTGAATCTCTTGGCTATTCAAGAATTGTTTAGGCTTGAGAGTAACAAAGAAGAAAAATACCACTAATTAAAGCTACAATGAAACTCATTTCAATGAACGGTTTAGCAACAATGACAAAACATAAGTAAAACTTTATTTCAACAAAACATGGGGAAGCCAGGATGTTTCCATCAAAGAAGCCCTACGAACAAGATGAAGATTGTGGTAATATGTAAATCCATACCCAGTCTGTAGAAAAGATTACCAACAACTAGAGATGAAGGAATCTGTAGTGACCGAAGGTAAAAGAAACTAAAATCTAGAAAACGATGCATTCTGCTCAATCAAACCTGCAATGTCATCATCATTTGAAGAAGCAATGTTGTGATCAATTTTTTTTAAAACTAGGATATATTTATCACTTTACAACAGTGATCATGACTTTTAGATTGAATTTAATGTTTAACAACAAATATTTGAACAAGTTAAAAAAAATGATCGTATTTAAAGTTATGAATTCTCATCGTTCCCTAGAGTAAAGGTGTGCACCAACCTTTAAGGTGGATGATCGAGGTGAAACTGCAAATAACTATGTAGAATCCCTTGGTTTTTATGATCCATCGAATAGCTTCCACTTTATGTAGAATCTCCTCCCGTGCACAAACTTTTTCCATATCGTTATTTTCACTCCTCTGACATTAAAGACAATGCTTAAGCTCATTAAAAACAATAAAAAAACAACCCTTGGAAACCAGAGCTCAATGAGCAAGTGCTTGTTGTACACAAAACCGACGGAAGTGGGCGTAGTGCATAAATACATAATTTTATACTAAAAGAGATAACATTTCCATCGTTTATAGATGTTCAAAAAATGTATTAAAACTTATAGACGTTCAAAGAAAATATTAAAAATATTCAATGTGTATCATTTCTTCCAAATTTATTTTATTGATAATTTATTCAACCTTCTTGAATCATTTTTATTTGTTTAATACAATATTAATTTTGTGTTTTTATTTTCACCACAATTATCAAAATTTTAGTATAAAAATTCAAAGAGTCTTTTACTCCTCTTCTAATAATAGATAGTGTTCTTTGTGTAAACTTTAAACGATGTACCTCCCAAATTCTCACTCAGTGAAGTGCAATTGGAATGCAAAAACAAAATATCTGAATTATAGTGATTACTCCTATTGAAATGAACTAAAATTGATCTTAGAGAAAATTAACTTATTATAAAAAGATAAAAAAATATAATTATAATTATAAGACATAATAAAAAATAATAATTATATTTTAAATATTTAGTTATTTAGAATTTAATTTAATTATTAAACTCAATTTAACTTTTAAATCAACACATTTTTTTTAATTAAAAAGTTTTAAAATTAAAAATTTTTCTTATTTAAAAGCAAAAAAAACTATCCTAAATGAGGATGCGAGCATATACTTGATTGCGAACATAATACATCCATGAGAATGTGAACATGTACTTATTGTGTGAGTGGGTGTTTGTAGATGTAAGAGACTAAGAGTTGATAAGAGGCATTCCCACTGTGGGTGTTTGTGTATATCACGAGTTGAAAACAATCATTAGTAGTGATGTTTGAGTCCACTCTAGTGTGGTTGAAGAAATAATTGTTTCACAATGAAAAGAACAGAAACAAAGAGAATAATTGGATTGTGTGCAACAATCAATAATCAATGTTTAATAATTATTTCTTAATGGTATTAATCATTAAAAGATTCAATACTTAACTATTAAATGATATTAATAGTTTTTTTTTTATGATAGTTTTAAATATTAAATGGTATTAATCATTAAAAGATTCAATACTTAACTATTAAATGGTATTAATTATTTTTTAATGAAATGTTTACCTATTAAATGGCATTAATTATTTTTTAATGATAGTTTTATATAGTTTTGAACATAGTGATGGAAATTCAACATTTTTTTATTTTTTGTTTATAACATAGCCATGAAGGACATTTAATAATCATTGGCTATGTTTTGTGATGCAAATTCAAATTCAAATTGAGAAAATAGAACCTCTATTTAAGATTTTCTATGTTATTTTACATTTGTAATCAAAATACCAAAATATTGAATTCTATGTAATTAAAAAAAAAAATCCAATAATAGAGCAGTTATGTACTCTTACACTAAAACAATTATTTCAATTATCTTTGAAATTATAATTACTACTTAGACAATTACTTTTGAAATCATAATTTATTATCTCAATTATCTTTGAAATTATAATTACTACTTAGACAATTATCTTTGGAATCATAATTGATTTATATCTTTAAAGTTCCAATGTCAAGTGAATGCAACATTAATTGCCTAGGAGATGGTATTTCATTTTATATTCAATAAGTGGCCTTCATCCACCACATAAGAGATGATATTTCATTTTATTTTAAATTAAGTGGCCTTTCATCCACCACATAATACTCACCACTCGTTCAGGTTTGTTGGATTGTATACTTAATAAATTGATAGGATTGTATTAACTCAATAAACTGCATCAGGTTGGACCATATTATGCCAATATATCATTGGAGTTTATCAATTCCAATTCACATAATTTGGCTACTTTTTTAAACAAAGGTAGTACTAGCTGCTATGTAGCTTTTTCTTTAATATGTTCTTAGTATTCAATTTGGTTTTGTAACTTTGAAGAAAATTATACTATCTTCTTTGTAGTAGGGTGTTTTGAGATCGTTGACTTCATAATAATATGTCCTTTAACTATAAATTTTGGCATCATGTCTATTTTTCGAACTATATAACTAAAAACATTATTTTTTATATAATAAAAAAAACCTTATATGTCATCATCTCATTGGAGAATAGATTGGACGTTTTATTGCCTCTTTCGTTATTCCCAATGTTGTAAATGTTTAGATATCCAAAGTTTTGAGCATCTACGCTCTTTTTTTATTTTTTTATTTTTATTGAAATGTTTACATATCGAAAGTTCTGAGCATCAACGCTCTTTTTTATTTAATGTTTTTGTTATTTCTATTTGTATTGAAATATTTACATACCAAAAGTTTTGAGTATTGACACTCTTTTTGAGGTACTTAAAAAGGTTTGAAAACTTAAATTTTTACATAGCGCGAGGCCCTTAAACATGCCTGGCAACTTAAATTGTTACATAGTGTGAGGCCCTTAAATAGGCCTAACAACCTTAAATGTTTACTTTCATAGGCTTCTCACAATACATTTTTGCTCTAATTTTTCCATATAATGTTGCAGTGAGTTTGGACAATATTGTTGTCCACCTCCACTCACATAGCCATCATATGTTTAATACTTATTCTATGCTTGGAATGCAATTTAGTCATCATTGAGGCTACATATATTGTTTATTGGTTTGCTAGTTGCTTCTTTTTCATTGGTCCGTTGGTTCATCAGTTTCTTATTGTTGTTGTTTGGTTCAAATTTGCAAGGTTGAGGTCGTGCACCTATAGTTGGACCTATTGGTGCTTGTTGCTTTCTTTTATTTTCTTCAACTTTGCAAAGGTTAGGGTCCTGCACCCACAGTTGGATTTGTTTCTTCACTTTGCAAGGTTCTAGTGTTGCACCCACAATTGGACCTGTGCTTTTGTCTTTCATTGTTTCCGAGTAAGTTTCAATACCATAGTTTCATTCGTATTCATTCTTTGTTGTATAATATTTCTCATTTGCAAGTAATAATGTTAAAGTATTTCCACTTGCATGGCCATCATATGTTTTATATTTCTTCTGTGATTGGAATGCAATTTGGTCATCATTAAAGATACATATATTGTATACTCGTTCACTGGTTGGTGCTTGTCTGTTGGTTCATCGGTTGTTGATTTTTGTTGTTTGGTTCAACTTTGCAAGTTTGAGGTCTTGCACCTAAAGTTCGACATGTTGGTGCTTGCTCATTGGTTTGTTGCTTACTTCTTAATTTTGTTTTCTTCGACTTTGCAAGGTTGGGGTCCTTCACTGATAGTTGGAGTTGTTTCTTTGCACTTTGCAGGGTTCAAGTCCTGCACCTGCAAGTGGACCTACAGTTCTGTCATTCATCATTAATGAGTAAGTTTCAATAGCATAGTTTCATTCGTATTCGTTGTTTACTATTCATTGTTGGCATTTTGCAAGTAAGAATGTGTAAGTATTTATTCATCATTCTTATCCTTCAAACTTTCCATTGAGGTTGGCATATTTTTTTCTCCTGAAATTAAATTTTCCTCCAATTTTTTTCCTGAAGCTCTGCACCATGTGCATGCCAATGTTGTGTGCACAACTCCGGCTGTCATTTTTTCTAGCATTGCAAATCCCATTACTTTGTCATGTGTGATGAAGTGGAAATCTAGAGCCTATCATGTAGGGGAATCAAACTCATGTCTTTCTCATGAAAAATATGATGTCAGGTGTAACACCACTTTTCTGTTACCATACTTCGCGGAAATATAACACTCACTCTAAGATTATCAAACAACATGCATTTAAGCAATGAAACACATTTAAGTTCAGAGTAAGTCTAAAAATTACTGCTATCATAATTTTAAACATGGCATTAGCATTAATTTATATGCACATCAGAATACATGATAATTATAATACATAGAGATACAAAAACATAATTAAAGCATCATCTGGTACTTATTTTTGAAACAATGGTAGTTTCGCCAACTAAGTGCAGGCCTTCCACGAACCTCCCAGCCTTAGACCACACTGCTCGTCAACTCAGCAGTGGGTCACCACCGAGTTGGGACTAAGCTCCACCCCTAAGGCAGGGAATCCTAGGTTAGGATGAGGTTATAGGGAAAAAACATAGTCACAAGGAAGGAACTCTCTCCTAGGAACCACTCATACTCACTGCCCATAGACTCTCATTCCCCACATCCCTGTTCCACCCTAAGAGTATACACCTTCTCCATCACCTAGACAGTCCTTTGGCTGCTAACCTCCTTTGCCTTGGGTTTCAGTAACAGACCAGACCAGAAGTCTCCGAGCTCTATGGCAACTACAGGGTTCCTTCCAGGAGTTCTCTCTTTCCTCTGCAAACTCTCTCACCTAGAGAGAATCACTCATAGGCCAACACCATGTTCTTCCAACCTCAATCGCCTCTCTCACCTAGAGAGAGTGTTGTACAAATGGACAACAAGCCACACACAGTCCAGCATTGTGTGGCCACAACAACCAACGGGGAAAACAGACACAATTTTCCAACAGGTTCAACAATGGCAGGTCACTTCTTATTTCTCAATTCGACAACACAGGATAGACTCATGCTCTGGTTCTCAGGGACGCGTGACAAACAATCCATGCAGGGGTCAACACGGGTTTGAATTGTTCAGACAGAGGATGCTTCTGCTTTTCAGAAATTAGCACAGCCTTTTCCTGTTCACAGGGTGTACGGGATATTCTTGCAGAGGTCAGACCATTCACGTTCAAACGGTCGGGTAGAATGGAGGAGGAACCCCTCTTACGGCTCATCTTAGCCCTTTTATTTGCATGCGCCTGGGTTGACACTTGTCACCCATGCAACTGCATGCATTCCTTCAACACGTGTTCCTTCCATTTGGAAGTCACATGTCATTCCAAAAGAACTTAGGATAAAAACATATATTTTCACATGTCTCTTTGGAATAATATTTTAATATTATCCCCCAAGGACTTAAGCCCCATAAGCTTAACACTTAGCCCATTTTCCCACCTTCCAGCCCCTAATCCCTTGCCCTCTCTATGGATGCTTAGTCCCCCATCACTCATTCATCGTGTCGGCCTGCACGCGGTGGTGTTTATATTTTATTAATGTGCTACATACATATAAGTACAAAATCAGGCCCTTGGCCTACAACCCTTAGGCTCTCTAGCCTAACAATCACATAAGCCCACCAACTTATATATACTTGGCTCACCAGCCTATAAAACATATTTACAATTCATTTCACAAGTATGATTTAGAACAGGGCTCGACCTTGGGGACAATACAATCCCCCTCCCTTATTTTTGCACTGTCATCAGTGCAACTTTCGCACTGCATCTGCAAGATTTTCAAAATTTCCAAAATTATGTAGGTACTCTATATGCATAACATCTTCATGCTCCCATGTCTTCTCCTCGGGACTGTACTAGGTCCATTGGAAATTTACAATCCCTATAGCACGATTCCAGAGCTGTTTGTTTTTCCTGTCCAATATGTGCACAAGATGCACTTGCAGGACACCTTATGGTTCCACCTGAATCACATTCCAATTGATAACATGATTAGCATCAGGTATATATCTCTTAAGCAGTGAAACATGAAACACATTATGTACAATCATAGATGCAGGTAATGCAAGCATGTATGCAACTGGCCCAATCCTTTCCAAGATTTGAAAAGGCCCACAGTATCTTGCTACCAACTTGGCGCAACTTCCTAGCTTTAGGGAACTCCTGTTAGTTTTCACTTTCAGTAAAACATGATCACCCACTTTGAATTCTCTGTGGGTTCTGTTCTTATCAGCATAACTCTTCTGCCTGTCCTGGGCAACTTTCAAATTCTGTTTAATTCTTATCATTTGGTCTTCCATCTCTTTGAGCAGCTCAGACCCAACTACTGCTCTGTCAGCTGGATTATCCTAGCTAACTGGAGTGTTTCACTTTCTTCCATAAAGTGCTTCAAATGGGATCATCTTCAACGATGTGTGATACCCATTATTGTAGGCAAATTCTACCAAATACAGGTAGTCTTCCCATCTTGATGGTTTATCCATCACATACATTCTCAGCATGTCTTCTATTACTCTGTCCACCCTCTCTGTCTGTCCATCAGACTCAGAATGATACGTTGTACTAAAGTTCAGATTCATTCTGAATCCTTTGAACAATCCTTTCAAGAAATTCGAGGTGAATTTCAGGTCCCTATCAGACACAATCGTCTTGGGAATTTCGTGCAAGTGTGGCACTTAATTTAAGAAGATAACAACAACATATGTTGCCTTCTGAGTGGTTTTCAGTGGAATAAAATGGGCATGTTTTGTAAGCTTGTCCACCAGCACCATGATTAAATCATGTTGCTTTCTTGTTCTGGGCAATCCTGTGATAAAGTCCATTGCCACCACTTCCCATTTCCACTCAGGAATGGGTAATGGTTGCAGCAACCCTGCTGGGTACCTATGCTCAGCCTTAACTTTTTGGCACTCCATGCATCTGGCGATGTATTCAGCGATTTCTTTCTTTATACCTAGCCAAAAGTAATGGCTTTTGACTGCTGCTACAGTCTTTTGATATCCAGGATGTCCAGCATAAGCCACGTTATGCATTTCTTTTAGAATTGCCAGCTTCAATTCTCGAACATTGGGTACATACACTCTATTTTTATACAGAAGTAAGCCATCAGTTCCCAAGGTGTAGCTTCCCTGGGTCTGTGGTCTCTCACGCTATAGTGGCTTTGCTACCAGACCTCTATACTACAAATCAACATTTGCAGCCTCCAAAAATTTTGTCATTAATCTCATTCCTATACATGCTAATGGTTGTAGCATGTAATTCGTGCACTTTTCTACTGAGTGCATGAACCACCTTATTTTATCTCCCTTTGATATGCTTGATATCAAATTCATATTCACACAGAAACTCCAGCCATATGGTTTGCCTGGCATTTAAAGTCGGTTGATCAAATAAATACTTCAGACCATTGTGGTCTATTCTCAATTTGAATCTCCTTCCCATGAGGTAATGTCTCCATTTCCTCAATGTGTGGATGATTGTTGCTAGCTCTAAATCATGCGTGGCATAATTCCTTTCATGCTCTTTCAACTTTCGGGATTCATAATAGATTACAAATCCCTCTTGGTTGAGAACTCCTCCCAGTCCCTCCTTACACGCATCTATGCACACCACGAAATCTGTATTTGGATCTGCAATCCTCAGGATTGGAGCGCTGGTTAACAACTGCTTCAATCGCTGGAAACTGTTCTCGCACTCTTCAGTCCACTGAAACTTCTTCTCCTTATTTTGCAAGGAAGTAATAGGGTGATATAAATTTAAGAACCCTGCTATAAACCTTCTGTAATAGCCTTCCAGACCCATAAATGATCTAACTTCCGCCATGTTCCTTGGCACTGACCATTCTCGGATGGCCTCAACCTTTTCAGGATCCACAACGATCCCTTCTTCTAAAATAATATGTCCCAAGTAATGGATCCGCCTTTGATAAAATGTGAATTTGCTTAGCTTGGCATACAACTGGTGTTCTCTCAACACTTGCAAAACCATTCTCAAGTGTTGTTCATGCTCTTCCTCTGACTTGGAATACACCAAGATGTCATCGAGGAAAACTATGACAAACTTGTCTAAATAGTTCCTGAATACACCATTCATCAAGCACATAAAAACAACAGGTTCGTTTGTCAGTCCAAACGATACCACTGTGAATTCATAATGACCATACCTTGTTCTAAAGGCAGTCTTGTTGATGTCCTCATCCTTTAATCTTACCTGGTGATATCCCGATCTGAGATTTATCTTCGAAAATATTCTCGCACCCTTCAACTGATCGAAAAGATCATCAATCCTTGGCAGAGGATACTTGCTCTTGAAAGTTACCTTATTCAACTGTCGGAAATCAATGCACAACCTCAACATCCCATCTTTCTTGTTCAAGAATAGGACCGGGGCACCCCAAGGTGACATGCTTGGGCGAATGTACCACTTCTTCAAAATCTCTTCAAGCTACAATTGCAACTCTTTTATCTCTAGCGTACTCATTTTATAAGGAGCCTTCGAAACTGGAGATGCTCCTGGTATCAAATTTATAGAAAAATTGATGTCCCTCTTCAGAGGTAGTCCAGGTACCTCCTGAAATACGTCCTTGAACTCTGTGAATACCTCATGGTATCTAATCTTTGAGACTGCATATTTGGATGTGTCTTCCACACGAGCTGCAAATAATTGACAACCCTTCCTGTAGCACTTCTTCAGCTGCACGGCTGAGATTTCTCTAACAGCCATAGCTCTGGGAATTCCTTGGATTGTTTTCTGATTTCCCTCTTCGTCCAGGCATGTAAACCTCTTGTTACGACAGTCCAGGAGGGCAGGTGCTAGTCCAACCAATCCATCCCAATTAAGAAGTCATAAGAGCCTAAAGGAAGAATATTCAGTTCATCCTTAGTGCTCAATCCTTTCATATCCACTGAACAAGACTTAACCAATTCAGCGACCTTCCTCTTGGTCCCTGTAGCCAACTGCACTAACCAAGTCTTTTCATGTTTTCTTCTTGATAAACACAAAATTTCCACCACCCTAGTGTAAATTCTAACCTTGTACAATATCTACTGCAAACTGATATTCAGAAAAGAACAGAACAGATACAATGGAAAATACAAACATTACACAGAGATTTTTCACCTGGAAACCAAAACCGGGAAAACCAACATATATTATATTCATACATTGTTTTACATTGTTTACAATACAATATACATATAGGAGCCAGCGGCATCCAAAACCCTAACCCAATGACTTGGATTAGTCCAAAACCCTAATTCCTTAACCGAAACTAGAAAACCATCGGCAAAAAACCATGTGCCGAAAACCACCTAATATCATGTGGTCCCGGAAATATGTCCGCCCGACGAAAATATGTCGGCCCGAAAAACAAATTTCGGGGGTGCTGCCCCCGAACCCCTACGCGGCCAGCGCAGGCGCTCAGACACTACTACTCATGCAAAGAATATAACACATACCCAACATTCTCCCACTTGTTGTTTTCTTTGCACACAGGGGGTTACAGGGTTACATAGTCAACAATCCAGGGCAGCAATGCCCATGGATCCTC
>ML804759.1:303465-313649 GCA_009831015.1 Picea engelmannii
ACTTACCACAGTATTGAAGGTGTTCAAATGCTCTGCCACCGAGTCTCCATCTCTCATCCTCAAGTTATACAGCTTCTTTCTCAGGAATAGTTTATTTACCAGGGACTTAGACTGATACAAATTCCCCAACTTTTCCCATAAATATTTTGGCTGTAGCTTCCTATGACACATTCAGTAATATTGAATCAGAGAGACAAAGTCGAATTGTGCTCTTTGCCTTCCGATCCATCTTTTTCCAGTCATCTGCAGAAGTTCATGTAGGTGCCGTACCTGGATCTATCACGATCCATTGATCTTTGTCCACCAAAAGATCTTCCATCTTGAGCTTCCACAACTCAAATCTTTTCCCATTAAACTTCTCGATCTCCATCTTCGAATTGCTTTCCATTTCTTTTCACCTGAAAAACAATACCGCAGATCTCCCACTGTAACAAGGCTTATCATAGTCCCGAGCCAAACCCTTGACGACAAAGGCGTCCCCCTGAAGCCAATAAAGCTCTAATACCAAATGTAAATTCTAACCTTGTACAATATCTACTGCAAACTGATATTCAGAAAAGAACGAAAAATATACAATGGCAAATACAAACATTACACAGAGATTTTTCACCTGGAAACCCAAACCGGGAAAACCAGCATATATTATATTCATACATTGTTTTACATTGTTTACAATACAATATACATATAGGAGCCAATGACATACAAAACCCTAACCCAATGACCTGGATTAGTCCAAAACCCTAATTCCTTAACTAGAACTAGAAAACCATCAGAAAAAATCCATGTGCCGAAAACCACCTAATATCATGTGGTCCCGAAAATATGTCGGCCCGAAAAAAAAAAATCGGGGGCGCTGCCCCCGAACCCCTGCATGCCCAGCGCAGGCGCTCAGACACTACTACTCGTGCAAAGAATATAACACATACCCAACACCTAGGATCTACATAACTATGGCTAGCCCCTGAATCAATTAAAATAATTAGTGGTCAGTTGTTAATCATACCTTCCACTTCAATCATGTGCGACTGAAATTATGCTTGCTTGTTGTCCAGGGCTACATAGATCCTAGGAATCATGCTACCCATATCCTCCACTGTTTCAGCTTGCTGAACATTGTGGACGGTTCTTGCTTTATCTTTTCTATGGGGGTAGTCTTTGTACCTATGGTTCCCTTTACAGCCCCAACACTCCATAGGTAACGGTCTGGGCATTTTCTCACTCACTTCAGCTTTCCTGGGCTCTCTAAAAGATGACTGTCCCTGAGGACTGTTTCTGAAAAAGGGAGGCTTGTTTCCCTTCTGCCTTTGTTCCTTCTTAAACCTCTTTTGTTCATCCCAAGCCTTCCGAAAGGTAGGCTTTTCTCTTTGTTGTTCATACAATAATTTTTCCCTTCTTATCGTTTCTTCCATAGTCTTAAGGTCATCATACTGAATCTTTTCATCGATGGAAGGTGGCAATCCACTCAGATACCTCTCAATCTTGACAGTCTCATATTTGATGAATGGAACATACTTCAGTAGTTCCAAGAAACTTCGTTCATACTCATCAATGGTCATGCTGCCTAAATTGAGTTCGAAGAAATCCTTCATCTTTATGTCATAATACCTTTTGGTTAGGTATTTCTTCTCGAAATACCTCTTAAACTCCTTCCAAGTGATATTTTTCTCTCTGATGTGATGCACTTGCACAAACTGATCCCACCACATGGATGCTTTTCCTTTTAGCTAATACATCACATTTCTTCCTTCTGCATGAGAGGAGTAGTTCCGCAGTTGGAAATATTTCTTCATGCCCAACAACCATGTTTCGGCATCTTCCTCCTTCTTATGTTCTCCATCAAACATTGGAGGCTTAATCTTGTTTATCTCTCCTTTCAATTCATCCCTTCCAGATGTTTGGTGTTTCCTAGTAGGGGATGGGCTTGAACTACTGCATGTTTCCTTGCCAGAATGCTTCGAGGAGCGAAAATGATGTCTACTACTGCTCCTCGATCTTCTTCTCCTCTAAGGATTTCTAACACTTCTTGATCTTCTTGTGTCACTCTCTTTTTCCAATTTCTTTTCTATTCTTTCCAGGCTCTTCAACATTTTTAAGTTGAATTCTCCCTGTTGATCCCTGACTTTCATGAGCTTTTGGCTATCAGCTCGGTGTGCCTGGGCATCTCTTTTCATTCCTTCAATTATTTTCATTATGTTCCCTTCCTTGTCTAATTCTCTTCCATGCCCATTGGAGTTTGATCCTTCGACTACCAGGTTGACATCTCTTCCTTCTCTTTCGTCCTCTTAAATGGAGGAAATCCACACCTCTTCCATTTCTATACTCGACATCGATTAACTGGCATCCTGACACTCGATGAACTCTGCACACGCAATGTGCAATCAATCTGAAGTTTGTCAGGCCTTAAACCTTTAATAAAATCACAATAATCATAAACCAACATGAGTGAGAAACATTTGACTTCATAAGGTTTTATGAGCTCTGTCGGCTCTGCAATTTTTGGGACTTCGGGACTTTGGTTTTTTTTTACCCAGGAGTTCACTATGCAGTGACTCCTAATTTCTTGTCGCTACAATCCCCGAAATCCGAAATTTTGGTTTCCTTACTCTCTGGGCCCACAACATAGATGTCACCCTTAAAACCTATTACGATTCTTCAGTCTCCGAGGACTTTGGGACTTCGAGACTTCAGTACCTGGAAGTTCACTATGAAATGACTTCCAACTGCTTGTCACTACAATCCCCGAAATCTGAAATTCCAATTTACTTTATTCTCTAGGCCCACAACATAGTTGTCACCCTTAACCGCAATGGCTGCTAGAGATTGAATATTGCAATTTGCAATCCACGAAAACCATGGAATACTTTTTTTATATGTCAAATAATTACATTCAAGGAAGAACCAACTTCCAATTCTCCATCTCCAACTAGAAGGAGGCTCCAACCCCCTAGTTTCTCAGGCTCCAACCTAAAGGAAGATACAACTCCCTAAATTCTTTAGATCCAACCAAAAGGAGGCTACAACCCATTGGGTTCTCCATCTCCAACCAGAAGGTATATAACCACCTAGATCTCAAGCTCCAACCTTAAGGAAGCTCCAACTCATTGATTATCTGACACCAACTAGAAGGAGGCTACAATACCCTTTCCTTACCCCGTCCTACCGCCCTGAAATATAAATTCCAAATGTAGACAACTTGTCACTGTTACTAAATCAACCACTACCATTGTCACTCTATCACTTGAAACTTGTACCAACAATCTGTCACAACTTGTACCAACAACCTATCACAACGTGTACCAACAACTTGTATAATCCTGTAACAAAAACCTATATAAATAACATGTATCAACCTATACCAACAACCTGTACAAATAACCTGTCACATCAATCTCATCAACCAAATCATATCTACTTATCAATATCAATCACCAAGACAAATCTTAACCATATGCTCAATAACACCAAGATGTGTATCAACCAATACTACTCACAAACATCAACAAGATGTACCACAATCAATATGTTCTTCTAAACACATACCAATACATATATGTCACATCATACATAAACCATGTGCCAACACCACTATTAACAAGTGTCTCTAATAATGTACCAAGCATGTACCAATCATGTATCAACAACAACTCAAACTATGCCTAATCTGGATACACCAACATCAACATACCATACACCTCGTGCATGCTCCAACTCATCAACTATATGTTCTAACATGTATCTCAATCATAAACCAAAGACATATACCAACAAATTTCCTCTAGAAATACATCATACTATCCATGATTCAAATACCATAAACCCTCACATCAAACCATGTGACAAAACCTCACGATTATGTAGCCTCAAATGTGTATCAATCATATGCCAAGACCACTAAGAATGTCCTCTCACAATGTACCATAATATATACCAATAAAACTCATACATGCACCAACAATATACTTCAACAGATCTGCCTCAAAACCATTCACTTACAACAAGTACTATACAAACAATGATGCCTCTAATCATGTACCAAGATCAATAATATTGAAATAGATCAATAATATACCTCTAGCTAGCATCACATCATCATAATTTACCTCATAAAAAAATTGCCATAACCTCACTAATAAAGTACTTAGCATAACCAACAATATACCCTAACATAAATGACTCAATCCACACACTAGCATTTGTACTATGCATCCAAGGTATGCCTCAAGAATATACACCAAAGATAAACCATATATTATCATCATACACCCTTCAAAACACACATACAATCATACATGTATCTATGTGACTGACCTGGAACATCATACCACTGATATCATTACCTTGCTCAACTTTTGTAGTCTGTTACTAGCCTTTTTCCCAGATTTACCAGTGCCTTGCTTAATGCACACTAGTTGACCCATGAGGATTCCTCACTAGAAACCTATAGGGATGACCCACGAGGATGTCAATAACTAGGGTTTTTTATAAACCATTTCCCTCTGCAGCTCCAAAAATTTGTCTTCAAACTCTCTTCGCTCCCTCAACTTCACGCAACCTCAGATTTGTCAATTATACCTGCAAATAACCTTTCACAAAATATATATTCAACTAAGTTCAATATATAAAAATAGGAATCCCTAGCTATCCTACTTATACTTTCCAAGTTCCTTCCTCTATAAGTTTCCTTGTAATTGTTTTACCCCTTAATCCATCTTATAGGTTTAACCCACTTTCTTTAATTAGTCAAATCATAACTTCTTTACCCTCAACTAACTTCTTGTTGTAACGACTTTATTATTTAATTAATTTCTTATTGCAATAACTTTACCCATGATTAACTCCTAGTTACAACCAATTTGACTAGTAAACTTATTCTAGGAGATTCTAGAATAATTGGTTTTTTGACCTTCTAGGGGCTTCTAGATAACTCAAAAGGGTTCTCCAACTTCACTAAGCCATATCTCTTGAACCATGAGGAACCATGTGATGTACCACATATCAAGAGAAATGGTACAACTTTTACTATCCAGATATGATAGTCCCAGCTGAAAATTGTTTGATCTTCATGTCGTTATTTCTCGTACAAACTAGGGTACCTTAACCACACCTTTTGGGATACCAAAATATGTTTCCAGACTTCATCAACTTCACCCAAATAAATCACCATCAATATCGATCATATCAATCAACTTTCCAACATCTTTAGATCTATCCAAGGGTTGAAATAAATCTCCAAGGGTTGACATCAATGACAACCAGTTGTGCAAAGCAACTGTGCAAAGCAACTATGCAAACCAATTTTCCAACAATATCATGTTTTGGAATTGACAGAAACACCAACATTGATGCTCCAATGCTCATGCTCCCCATGTGACCATTAATCCTGATCAATTTTTCTCACTCTCCCCCTTTTACATCAATGGAAAAGGGTATCTTCTTTGGGGACTCTCCCCCTTATTGATCTTACCTTGGGGTTATTCCCCCTGTTTGAAATTTCATTGGGGTTGATGCCCATGTCTACATTGTCCTTTGGGCTACTCCCCCTATATAAAATAGCATTGGGTATTCTCCCCCTATCTATATGTCTCCTCCTATACATGTTTCCCTTTATGGAGAACAGAACAAGAGAACCCATTCAAAAAGGAAATGAAATTCAAAGCATCCAATAAGACAAAGAAAAAGAGAAAGAAAAAGACAAAGTCAGAATGCAGTTGTAGTGATGATTCAAAGGAAGATGAAGAAATGGAAAACTACTTATCGTACTTATGGATGAGCTACGTATCATACTCATATATGCTCTTTGTTCTAGAGTTGAAATATTTCGATCAAATCTCATTGTAAGATATCTTAGTACCTTTTGAGCAATTATAGATTCATCGACTTCTTCTCCCAATCCTTTAATAGTATTAACTACTTCATCAAATAAAAAAAAAGTATGATGCAATTTCTTCGTCTTCCTTCATTTTCAATTGTTCAAACTTATCTCTAAAGGTTTGGATTTTAGCTCCCTTGAATTTAGCATCTCCTTCATAAATTATTTGAATCTTATCCCAAAGATAGTTAGCGGAATCATAATGCATAAATTTAACAAATACTGAATTAGAAAGGCTATTCAAAATAATACATTTAGCCTTTGAATTGTTTTCTTCGACTTTATTCCATATTTTCCTATTGGAGGAGTGACTAGTGAGTTGTATCCATCTACTACTACTCACCAGACATCAAATCCCTGTTCTCGTAAAAAGGTATTCATCCTTATACTCTAGAATGCATAATTCTGACCATCAAACATTAGTGCTCCAATCTTAGTGTATTCCATGATATCCTTCTATTGGTCAAACTGCTTCCTGAAGGACCTTCTCTGATCCCATTTGCTGGAATAGTGAGAGGGGGGTGAATCCATATGAGCACTTTATTCCACTTTTAACCAAAATCTATATTATTTTAACTTATTTAACCATGTTTATCAGTTCATCATCAATATATTATTTTATCATAAACATTATCATCCATCAGTAATAAATAGTAATAAACACATCTACACAATACACAGTACACCAAACTTTATGTGGAAACCCAATGTCGGAGAAAACCATAGAATTTTTTTCTTATATGTCAAATAATTACACTCAAGGAAGCACCAAATTCTAATTCTACAGCTCCAATAGGAAGGAGGCTCCAACCCCCTAGTTTATCAAGCTCCAACCCGAAGGAATATATAACTCGCTAAATTATCTGGCTCCAACCAAAAGGAGGCTAAAACCCTCTGTGTTCTTTGGCTCCAACTGAAAGGTGGATACAACTACTTATTTCTCATGCTCCAACATGAAGAAAGATCCAACCCCCTCATTCTTCGGCACCAACCTAAAGGAAAATACAACCCCCTTTCCTTCTCCCATCCCACTTCCCTGAAATATGAATTCAAAATGTAGACAACCTATCACTATCACTAAATCAACCACTACCACTGTCACTCTGTCACTATCAACCTATACCAATAATATGTCACAACATGTACCAACAATTTGTCACAATTTGTACCAACAACCTGTCACAACCTGTACCAACAACCTATATCAACCTATATCAACAACCTGTACAAATAACTTGTAACAAATTATACCAACAACTTGTATAAATAACCTCTCACATCAATCTCATCAACCAAATCAGATCTACTCACCAAGATCAATCACAAAGAAAACTCTCAACCATATTCTTAATATCACTAAGATGTGCATGAACAAAGACTACTCACAAACATCAACAAGATGTACCACAATCAAGATTTGCTTCTAAAATTATACCAATACATATATGCCACATCATTCGTAAACCATGTGCTAACAACACTACTAGAAAGTGCCTCTAACAATGTACCAGGCATGTACAAATCATGTATCAACAACAACTCAAACTATGCCTAATCAGGATAGACCAACATCACCATACCATTCACCTCATGCATGTGCCAACTCATCAACTATATGTTCCAACATGTATCTCAACCATATACCAAAGACATATACCAACAAAATTCCTCTAGGAATACATCATACTATCCATGATCTAGATACCATAAACCCTCACATCAAACCATGTGCCAAAACCTCACTGTTATGTAGCCTCAAATGTGTATCAATCATATGACAAGACCACTAAAAAAATCCTCTCACAATGTACCATAATATATACCAATAAAACTCAGACATGCACCAACAATATACTTCAAGATATCTTCCTCAAAACCATTCACTTATAGCAAGTATTAGACATCCAATGGTCCCTCTAATCATGTACCAAGAATGTGCCTCAATAGATCAAGGAGATACCTCTATCTAGCATCACATCATCATGATATAACCCATGAACAAATTTCCATAACCTGGTTGATAAAGTACTTAGCATAACCAATAATATACCCTAATAGAAATGACTCAATCCACACACTAGGGTTTGTAGCAGGGTGAGTGCAAGCTAATGATGGTTTCTCATAATGTGTTAGTGGAAATGCAAACTTGAAAAAACAACAATATGTTAACTTGGAGGGATTATTCAAGGTACTTTTACAATGAATTTGAATATTATGTAAGAAGATATAATGTAGGAAATTGAATTAGCTTTTTGAATACACAACTTTTGTTCATAGACATTGTAAATAAATAGGTTAAATTTGATTTTTTCTAACAATGCTATCTTATTTTTCCAACAAAATATAAGGTATATGTTTTCCTTGATGCAGGTGTTGAGTATCTTAACGATTAAATTTCATTCCAAAAACTTGTATACTTGTAGGAAAACCATTTTTCTTTTGCCATGTATTTTTTTGAAATTTTTAATATTAATTATATATATTTTTTAAATTATCAAAGTCAAGAATTGCATGAAATTACAACATCTTTTGTTTGTGCAAGCTAAAAGGGTCTTAACATGATCAAGACAATATTGTTTTTTAGATCGTAGGTATTGGTCTCCTCTAGTGCCTCATATAACGCGTTTGAGAAATGATTAAGCCGAGAAAAAGTTATAGCATAATAAGAGTGGTATGTATTTTAGGATTTTGATATATGTCAAGAAAAAAATAGTTTAAAAATAGTAAACATTATTATTTTTATTATTTAAATGTATATTTGGAATCTACACCTCCAACTCTATCTGTGTCTATAGTTGTTGGCCCTTGACAAAGTTTTGAGGATCCTTGGTCATTTTTGACCATTTTGGGACTTCGAGAGGGTGTCGAAGGTGGAGCACAAGACGAAGCAGAGATTGCGGGATCTTGGACCCTTTTAGGTCCTTTTTGGGATTTGGGATTATGTAATGAGTATGGGAGGGTCAACCCATGGGTTTACCCATGACTAGGACCACTTTTGTAATATATATATATAGAAGCTAGGTGATGTAGAAGGTAGTAGTGATCGATCTATGTGATCGAAGGATTGTAAATTATTTGTGCATACTATGTAAGACTAGTAAGGCTAAGTGTAAGGGACTATAAGAGATCGAGAGGAGGCTCTGTGCTAAACCAAACTTCGGGAAGGAGGATCTAGCGAAGTGCACGGATCTATTATCATATGCAGAGTAGGTTTTTTTAGGCTCTGTGCATGTAATTGATTAACATAAGATAATACAAGCGAAGAAGAGTTGGTGGAAGTATCCCCAGGGGAGGGGGTGAACCACGTATATGCTATGTTTCTCTGCTTTGTGCAATGTGTTGATGTGTTTATGTATGACTTAGGGGGTGAAAGAGAGAGAGAGACAAAGAAACACCAGTTCTATCTAACATTCACCTATATCATAGCAAGTCACACATAAACACATCAACACATTGCACAAAGGAGAGCAAGAAAACATATACGTGGTTCACCACCCCCTAGGGCTACGTCCACCAACTCTTCTTCTCTTATATTATCGTTTGTTAATCAATTACACGCACAGAGCCTCAAAAACCCTATTCCGCATAGGACAGGAGATTTACACACTTCTCTAGATCCTCCTTCCCCGAGTTAGGTTTAGCACAAAGCCTCCTCTCGATCTCTTACAGTCCCTTGCACTTAGCCTTACTAGTCTTACATAGTATGCACAGAGAATTTAGAATCCTTCGATCACATATATCGATCACTACTACCTTCTACATCACCTAGATTCTATATATATATATTACAAAAGTGGGCCTAGGCATGGGTAAACCCATGGGCCGACCCTCCCATACCCATTACATAATCCAAACTCCCAAAAAGGACCTAAAAGGGTCAGATATCCCGCGATCTCTACTTCGTCTTGCGCTACACCTTAAATAGCCTCTCAAAGTCCCAAAATGGTAAACAATGACCAAGGATCCTCAAAAATTGGTCAAGGGAAAACAATAGCTTTGTGAATAACTGATTTGTGTAGCCTATAAAAAAATAACGTCAAAGACAGAGATATGGAGAGGAATTCATAAAAATGGAGATTTTTATGTATTTGTAGACTGAACCACTAGGTTTTTCATCCCGAACCTAAATCTAAGGAAACCAACTCAGCAAACACGTATGTTATAGTTGTGACTCCTTCCGGAAAAAAAAATTGAAATTCAAATAGCATGCGTGTGCTTTAGGAATGTGCACATGTTCCTAAAGCACGTGCACGTTCCTAAAATGTGTACATGTTCCTGTTAACACAAAAAATCCTCTCTCTCTCTCTCCCCC
>ML804759.1:339397-351370 GCA_009831015.1 Picea engelmannii
ATTTTAATAATATTAACCTAAATTTAGCCTATATTTAACCCTAGATTGCTAGTGATGCTTAGTTAAATTAATATTAATAATATTAACATCCTCAAACCTAGGTTTTCACTTAGCCGACCACTAATATAACAATAATAATATTAGGGCTACCTCATTAAATTAACCTTAATTTAACCTATAATTAACATAAAATTAATATTAATAATATTAACACCATATGGTTAACCCTAAATTTAGCATATATTTAACATAAAAATTTAATATTAATAATATTAACACCATCGGGTTATCAATTTAAACCACTTAATTCATTAATTAAATCATTTTTAAATACCTATTTTGAAAAATTCCTCTCAAACCTAGGGTTTCACTTGGCTGACCTTAGTTTTCCACCCTCCTCATCATTATTTATTAAGGGCTCCTCTCTTATTTTTCCTCAGGCTTTTTTGTCCTGAAAATGGATCCTGTTGTGGATCTGAAACGTCGACGACAAGCTATCAATAGCACTGTGGTTCTTCCGATAAATTTTGAACAAATGTCTCACCACAGAAACCTAAATGAGCAGATTACGTCCCTGTACGGAAGGGAGATTCTGGATGAAGTTCGTGAACTTGAAAAGCTCCGAGTTAAAATAAAGAGAAGAGAAACAAACTTAGATTTCCTGAAACAATGCAGAGATAACAACGTTCTACCAAAATTCACGCGCATTCAGCATAAATTAAGAAACAAATGGAACAGATCGGCATTCCACACCTTAGAAAAATCCATAGTGAGAGGCGAAATCAGAAAAAACAGGTACATGCTCGACCTGTTGTCCAAAACCGCGCTGAAAATCCTTTTAAAACTAGCTCACGTCTTAGATCCGGAAGTGTGGAGAACGGTAGATGTGTTGGCATCCCTAAATGCTTATAACACGAACAGAACGGCTCACTCCAGGCAAGAATCGAAACTTAAACAACTACTTATCCAAAAGGAAAACACTAACAACGACAATGACGTGAAGAAGGTCGTGAACATCTCCTCACATGAGCTGAACCACTCTGAGTTGAGTGTGGTGAATAAAGCTTTGAATTTCTCCATCTCTCCCTCCTCCATTCCGATTGATAACCTTATTTGTTGCATTGAAGATAGTATTAAAACCCTAACAGATGAAGATAAGGATCAAATTAGACAAGACTGTGTCGTTATCCTCCGCAATTCCAAACCTCCTACAAGCAACATTAGCAAAGAAGAACGAATAACAATTAATAACCTCTGAAATAACACAGACTTAATTTTTCTCAAAGTAGATAAGGGTGGCGCCACGGTCATCATGAATAAAGAAGACTACATCACCAAAATGAATGAACACCTATCGTGTGGTAGTTACATTAAGATTCCAAAGAACCCCATTAAAAAGATAATAAAAGAAGTAAAGAAAGCCATCAATAACTCCAACTTAGATGAGAAGATGAAAAAGAGATTGCTTCCCACCAATGAGATCACCCTGAGAATTTATGGCCTATCGAAAATCCATAAGGAAGGAATCCCTCTCAGACCGATAGTCAATACGATAGGATCACCCACCTATGAGCTTGCCAAATATGTTGCTAAAATTCTAGGCCCCTTAGTAGGTCACACCGACTCCTTCATAAAAGACGCAAACGACTTCATTAACACTATTAAAAATGAGAATTTGAAACCAAATGACACCCTCATAAGCTTTGACATTGTCTCTCTATTCACTAAGATCCCTCTTAATGAGGCCATCCTACTTGTCCAAGAGGTAGCTGATCCAGTAACAACGAAAATAGCAGAGGTTTGTCTTCGCTCCACTTTCTTTAGCTATCAAGGTGAATTCTATGAACAAACTAGTGGCGTGACCATGGGCTCTCCGCTTTCCCCCATCATTACCAACCTTTACATGGAAATCTTTGAAAAGAAAGCCATAGATTCATATCCCCTGAAACCATTAAGATGGAAACGTTACGTTGATGATACAAATGTACTTTGGCCACATGGGGAAGAAGAGATGAATAAGTTCTTCCATCACATCAACAATTTATCCAAAGACATTAAATTCACAATGGAACGTGAGGAAAATGACACCATCCCTTTCCTTGACATACTAATAAACAGAAAAGAAGATGGTAAATTAGGACATTCAGTTTACAGAAAAAATACCCACACCGAAAACTACCTTCACGCGAGTTCCCATCATCACCCCAACCAAAAATTAGGAATTCTTAACACCTTATCCACTAGAGCCATAAGGATTTCAGATAAAGAACACCTAGAACAAGAGAAAAATCGCCTTCACAAAGTCTTCAAAAACATAGGTTACAAAGAAAAAGAGATTGAGAACGCAATAAGGAAAGCCCTAGAAAAAGAAAAAGAAAAAGAAAATAACAAACCTCAATAGAGAAACAACCAAACCCCGAGCCTCACCGCCTACCTCCCTTACATCCAAGGAGTCACTCATAAAATCGCAAAAATCCTAAACAAGAAGGAGATAAAGACCTCATTCAGACCACTTAATATCGTCAAACAAAATATGAGATCTGTTAAGGACAAGCTTGACCAACACAATTTCAAAGGAGTATACATAATAGATTTCTCTTGTGACAAATGCTACATTGGAGAAACAGGCCACTCTTTCAACACGAGGATTAAAGAGCATAGTGCTAACATCAAGAATGAACGAACTCGCACCTCAGTACTAGCATAACACTCTCTCACAACTAAGCATCACATATGCCTAGAGGACACCAAAATCCTAGCTAATGAAGACCATCTCCTTAAAAGACGAATGAGACAATAGCCTAGAGATTAGTGAAAGTTGGATCCCGCTCATTCGGGAAAGAAAACATTATTAACCTTACCCTGTGAACCCTAGTACTTACACCCTCACTTTTTTCGAACCTTAACTTAACCTAATCTTTAAAAACCAACCTTATACCTTATAAAACTCCCTTTGACATACATTAATAATAATATTATTATAACATTTTTACATTTTAAGCCTAACTTAACCTTAACCAACATAATACTAATTAAAATTAAACCATTTCAAGACCAACCTAATTGATTCCAACTTATAATCTTCTACCACTAATATAATATTAATGCTACCTCATTAAATTAACCCTATATTTAACCTATAATTAACATAAAATTAATATTAATAATATTAACATCCTCGAACCTAGGGTTTCACTTACCCAACCACTAACATAACAATAATAATATCAATGCTACCTCATTAAATTAACCCTAGTTCAACCTATAATTAACATAAAATTAATATTAACACCATATGGTTAACCCTAAATTTACCCTATATTTAACCCTAGATTGCTAGTGATGCTTAGTTAAATTAATATTAATAATATTAACATCCTCAAACCTAGGTTTTCACTTATCCGACCACTAATATAACAATAATAATATTAACGCTACCTCATTAAATTAACCTTAATTTAACCTATAATTAACATAAAATTAATATTAATAATATTAACACCATATGGTTAACCCTAAATTTAGCCTATATTTAACATAAAAATTTAATATTAATAATATTAACACCATCTCGTTAGCAATTTAAACCACTTAATTCATTAATTAAATCATTTTTAAATACCTATTTTGAAAAATTCCCCTCAAACCTAGGGTTTCACTTGGCCGACCTTAGTTTTCCACCCTCCTCATCATTATTTATTAAGGGCTCCTCTCTTATTTTTCCTCATGCTTTTTTGTCCTCAAGATGGATCCTGATCCGAAAAGTTGACAACAAGCTATCAATAACTTTTTTATTACCAATGTTTTAACTCAAATTTAACACGATTGTGTGAACCTCTTAACCTCGTGACTTTGAAACCGTGATGATACATCCCTATTTTTGGTGCAAGTACGAAAAAATTGTTTCAAGTCAAGTCTGTGACAATTCTTTAAGCCTTGAAATAATAAAGAAAAATAGCTTCTTACAAGTGTGGATATTAAGTCATCAAAACACCATATAGGCCCGATATGATAAATGCAAAAGGCCAAAACACCATATAGGCCCGATATGATAAATGCAAAAGGCCATATAAATATAGGCCCGTGATGGATGCGCTTTCATCACAGATTCGTTAAACCAGTGGATGAAACACACATTTTCACCGAATCATATAAATTCACTCCACTCAAGATGAACATGTAATCGTATAAATTCACTCCACTCAAGATTCCACAACATGATCATCTGCGTACCACCATCATGGGTATCCGGCACATGATCAAGATTCTCTAACTCTGCTACTGACCAGGAAGTCGCCGTGATATCAACGCCCATCTGCACATTACCATGTGATATTAATGGTCCTTGACCTACTGTATATATCACCCTCTAAATTTCAAGAGAAGACTATGAAATCATTGTACGAGATTTCAGTTGAATGTATCTAATGAACATTAGGTCGTCGGATTGTATAACTCTTGGACAGAGATAAATAACTCACCTGCTTTCTTGGGAAGAGATCTCCATCGACCAACTCCATGAGTTTTAATGTATTCACTAAGAATCTTGTCCTCGCTAGCAGTCCAAGCCCCAGGATTCAGACCGTCCTCATGTTTTGAATAGCTCCAACAACTCGGAGATCTACCCATGATCTATGACCAGATCGATTCAATAAAATCTCAAACAGCAGCTTACATATAATTCTATCTTTCATCGACCACTTCTTCTTAATTGGTCTGCCCTCGCAGAATAACAATAAGATGAGAATACTGAATATACAGACACAAACCGACTACAGACTCATAGCAATTTTGTCAACAAATTACAAAGAACGTGGCCCTCGTGACCGGATCAGAAAATCCAGATTCAATTACTAAAGCCTGGGTACTTACTGGACGAAGGAGACAGAGAGCAAAGGAGGACCAACTGTGCGAACAATTTGTTTCCACGTTAACAAGTAGATAAACCCTAAATGTTAATAATATGTACGATTGTTGTCCGTATTCTAATTTTTTAAAAGATCAGATCTTGAGACCTGCATGCTCTTGGTTCTTGAGTTTCACAAGGCGTCTCAAGTTCCCAAGTGTCGTTCTTAAGCAGAAGCACAGCTGCCCTTCTTTCGTTCGCACCCCGAAAATGAAAGGCAGAAAGCAAATGTAAGCTTACAATGACAATAACTGAGTGCAAGTTCTTAAATATGATGACAAACGCCACTTGAAATGTTCCAATGACTTGGTCCAAGTTCCTAAATATGATGACAAATGCCACTTGTAATGTTTCATTATTCTAACTATTTCATTGGCCAAATAGGGTACTTGCATGAAAAGTGTGTCAGAAAGACCTGCAATTTAGAGTAAAGGTTGAGTTTCACAAACAGTGTTCAATGTGTTGAAATTTGACTATTTCATTGGCCAAATATGGTCTAAAAAGAAACAATTATGTAATGTGTCTTTATTCCAAGTATTTATGGGTTATATCTGGTGTGTATTAAAAGGTGTAGAGAAAGGAATGGGTGTGTAATGAAACAAAATTGAGTGGAGTAACATAATCTTATAGCTATTTCATTGGCTAATACAGTAACCTTAGAGTTGCATAATAAAGTGTATAAGAAAGAAACATCTCTATCTCTTTATTGGTAAAACATGCAAACATGTAAAAATGTAGAGAGAAAGAATGAAACAAATAAGAGTGAAGAGTAAGATAATTTTTTAGGAATTTTTTTTTGGTTTTGTTTTTATAAAAAATAATAAAAATTAATGTTTTTGGAAGGTGATAAAAATATAAGTTTTATTAAAAAATGAAGTGTTTTTTAGAAAGCAACAGAATTGATATTGATTGGTAATGAGAATAGTTATTATTAGTTAATATTTATAAATGTAGGTTATTATGGTTATTTGAGGAAAAACAAGTCACCTAAATGATCATTTGATGGGGTAGAAGTTCATCCTTGCTTGATTTTCATCCCTAGTGGATGCATTTGGGTTTTGGTCCTTTAAGCTATTTCCTTAGTTTTAGGTCTTACCCCAAGACTAAAATGAGGTTTCAACATAAATAATATCCACAAGAAAAGTAAATTTTCCTTGTGCTTCTTCTAGTTGGGTCTAAAATTTTCCTTGTGCTTCTTTTAGTTGGGTCATTTGTTTTTAGGTAACATTTAACCTAATCCCATACATGAAACTAAATACTACCCTCAATTATGCTTTAATAAAAAATATTTAAAAAGATAATAATAATAATAATAATAATAATAATAATAATAATAATAATATATAAATATGCATGTAAGTGTTGATATCAATCTTTGTGTTTTCTAACTTAATTTTAGTATTTGTTTTCCAACTTATGCAAAGGTAAATGTAAAGACAAATATTATGATTTCTCAATTTGGTTTTGCCCCCCTTTTAGTTAGCTTCATTGGTTTATTATGTAAAACAAAAAAATTATTTTGTTTGTGTTTTCTAACTTAACTTTAGGATTTGTTTCCAACTTATGAAAAAGTGCATGTAAAGATAAATATTAGGATATCTCAATTTGGTTTCCCCCCGTTTTAATGAGCTTCATTGGTTTATTATTTAAAACAAAAAAAATATTTTGAATTTTATTTTGTTTTTTTAATATATGTTATGGGATGAGGTTTTCAAATTTCATGTTTTTAAACATGTATCCTAGAACAAGTGTATAAAAATTATATGAAACAGTGGTGGGATTATATATATATATATATATATATATATATATATATATATGAAAATTTTAAACATGTTTTAGCAGGGTGAATACTTGAAATTATGTGGTTTGAGTGTACTAGATGGTGATGTTATTTCTTCGCAAATGTTAAGTTTCATTTTGTCTTTCCATGTGTTCAAATGGTTTGGGATGTAGAATGCCATGTGTATGATGGAATGCTTCCTTACTGGATGCATGTATTTGGGATGTAGCAATAAGAAAATTAGATCAAAGTCTCGTGCACATTCATATTATTACATGCTCGTGGTTTTTAGCTTAGTCGTCTATAGACATTTAACTTTAAAGATAAGTATTCTACCTCCATCATCTTACCATGACTCACCCTTGTGGAGTTAGTAAAGTATGAGAATATATTAGACACTTATATAAGTACTTTGATAATAATAAAAAATAATTCAAACGAGTTTAAAACCCTAGTTAAAAAGAGGGGAAATGGTTCAAATCTTATTGTAGGGATTTGATGTTCCATATCATAGTACCTCCCAATAGGAGTAGAGACATAACAAAGCAAAGGAGAAAAAGAATAATGTAGGGAATTATAACATAATGTCCCATATCTCTTCGATGAGTGTAACCATTTGTGTATTTTCCCTTGTACTCTAATTTCAGTAAGAAGAAAGTCATAGTCCTTTGTATTTTTTTTAGTTTTCCCACGTCAATTTTTCTAGTGAAAATATTATGTTTATAGTGCTCATTGTGTGTCTTTATTGTTGTAGTTTCATTCTTTATTTATCAATAGTTCAATAAGTCTATGTGGTGTGTTATTTTCCTATAAAATCACTAAAGAATAGTCTCATAATTGAGCATAGCATGCACCCTTAAAGATCAATTATTCTTAATTAGTTTCTCACCAAAGATCACACGTGTGCTAATTGCAAGTTACAATTTTTCATTTTAAATTTCTCAAGTAAATCCATTACATCAAATTCTTGTGAAAACAAAAATCAACATTCAATTAACTTACTCCATGCCAATGAAATAGCGCATTAACCCTTAATTTATCTATCAACAACTCACTATTTTCAATATAAATGAAGCCGTCTACATATAAGCATAAGTCAACGATTCATTCTTACCCCTAGATACCATATAGAGTGCCAGTTTATTTGCACTTTTCTTGAAGCCATTTTATGAAGGTACTCATCCATTCTTCCATCTCATGCCCTTGGAGATTTCTTAAGTCTATAAATATCCTTATTCAAGTTATAGGTCGTGGTTTTTATATGTAATTTCATAACCTATTGGGTGTTCCACAAACATCTCATCGTCCATGAAACCATTCAAAAGTGTGTTGGAAATACTAAGACAACTGAGAGCAGGGGGTGAATCAGTTGTTATTGTTCTTAAACAATTTAATGCCTATTAAAATGTTATTAACCTTATTCAAGTGATCATCAAGATTATGCAAGTCATTAATAATAGAATAATAAACATCAATCACACACATGATATACAAATAGACAAATATTCATGAGGAAACACATAAAGGGAGAACACCTCTTCCTCTTGGAATGATAAGAATTCTTTTAAGTTCTCTACATCATATTTCTTTGAGCACCAACTGAAAATGAGGCTACAAACTCTTCTTTAACAAGTTGCAACTTGTTGAGAGCACCAACTCTCTGGTTTCTCTAGCACCCACTAGAAGGAAGCACCAACTCCCTGAGTGTTCCAACACCAACTAGATGGAAGCACCAACTTCCAGTCACATAGGAGCCAACCTGTATAAAAGAGAACAATGGTTCTCCCTTGCACCACCCTACCACCCTGGTTTTCCTGGCTACAATTAGATGGAAGCTACAACTCCCTGTGTTCAAGAACCCACTTGAAACTCTAAGGAAAATAGTCCTCCCTAGCACCACCCTACCACCTTTTTTCTAAAACTTTGCTTGAATAATACTTTACAATAATACATACATTTTAACATTTACTAGTTCTTCTTTGTTCTGCAATTCTGGTCTGGTTATGTCTGTTCATGCTCGACTCCACTTGTTGTTTCTTTCCATTTTCTCTTCCTTTGTTTTTCTCATTCTCTTAGGTTCTCGTACAGTTTGTTGTTTTCACCATTTCTGCTATGTCCATCTTGTGTTCTTCATCTCTCCATCTCTCACACGTTGTTCATTCTCTCTACTTGATTACATACAGTTCAACTTGTTTTACCGAGAAACAACAACCTTCCTCTGTCTTGGCATATTTCATTTATTCATGCTCTCATCATCTGTTACACTCTACATCTCCAATGCTCAATGTCGGGAATATCAGAACGCACAAGAGCCATGATTCCAATGCTCATGAACAATGATCTAGCCTCTCAGGAATAATGATTCAGTTAGTCTAACTCAATCGTAACTGATCAAGAAATCATGAGATGAAACAACAACCCTTCGATCATATTCAGATTGATCAACACCGTTGGATTATACTCTGAGGTGAAGCTTGACAGCATTAGCTCCTCCCCCTATCTTTTGCTAATGTGACCATGGGCGATGCTATCATGTGACCATGCAATTGTGGGCGCGACCACAAAAAATTAAGACATGAGCATGTTCTGGCCACGCAATGTAATGGGACCGTCGATCTCATGATCTTGATGGTGATCATGAAATGACAATTCAAATCTTTCCACTCAAGTTTGTGGATAAGATCTTCCCTTTCTAAATCGATGACTGAGATTTACTTCATGATCCAGGCTGCGGGAGTTTCAAATATCAGACCTCTCTTTTCCCATATGTCAAACTTCCGGAGTTGAAAATCCATTGACGTGTGTCCCTCTCGGATCAACGGTCCTCGTTCACTTTAGGAATTTGACCTTTCAACCAGATAAATGGTTTTGCGGTCCCTTTCTCGATCAACAATTTATTTCACCGAAACAAATCAATGGTCAGATTTGATCCTTACACTCATTCTTTCATTGTTCAATCCGACGGCTAGGAATTAATTAAACATTGAGATGGATGGTTCTCGGAATTGCTCCCTTCAAAAATTCAGGATTTCAACTTCTCAAACTTACACTATCCTTCCACTGTACTATGATCAATGGTTTAGAATACACCCGAAGTGGTCTCTCAGATCGGACGATTCATGTCATTGTTGACGTGGTCTGCCACATGTCCTTGCTAAGGTGGTCTGCTGACATCAGTGAGACATGTAGGAAGAGTAGTGGAGTGTGGAGCTAGAGCGCAGTAGTGGAGTGTGACGTGTAGCAGGTACTGGAGTGTGATGTCAAAGCGTAGAGGTGGTATGTATGAGTGATTTGGTGGTTTACTCGGAGGGGGGGTTAGGAGTTAAATGGTAATCAGGGAGGGGGGGTTAGGAGTTAAATGGTAATCAGGGAGGGGGGTCCGATTTAACATGAATGTGACACGTATGAGGGTCCCACATGGAAAATACCACCAACTCAGACCCCCCACCCCGATTAAAGACAGACCGTTTGGGGGTGTCCAATATGCCCTGTCGACCATAGATCTGAGAGCTCGATTATCAGCCATTGAGATTAGCATTCCCTTCTTCTAAATTATCCTATCCTTCCAATTTAGAATGATCTAAAAACTAAATATTTACTTCGGATGGTTTGATGGTCGAGGATTATTTAGGTTCTCCCACTCTCCGGACTTGGGGGATTTCAAATATCAAACTAACACTCTGGATCAGACGGCCGAAATCCACTTCGGATGATATGATGCTTGAGATCTTCTTCAGACGATCTGATGACTGCAATCTTCTTCGGATGATCCGATGGTCGACAATTTATTTTGGCTCTTTGGCTCTCCGGGATTTGGGTATTTCAAATCTCAAATTGAAACTCTTGAAGTGATTTCTATGGAGCGTAACTTCCTCACATATTTAGACCCGAAACAATTTTTGTTCATTGATCAATATATTATATCAATGGCTCTATCTGTCTGCAATGAAAATTTGCCTTGTATTAAATCCAACAACTCTCCATATTTTTTTATCATATCCTCCCATTTATTTCAATCCGACAGATGACACAAATTTGGGTGATCGAGATATCAGATATCAACCCTTTCTTATCTTGTCCTTCCATTAATTCAATCTGAAGATTGTTGTTACTTTGGATCGATGATCCAAGGACCATTGTTATTCTTCCTCCTGAGCTTCTGATCTCTCCGATTTAGAAGGTTTTCTAAGTGTTCACGGGTCTCAACCTTTGCTCCTCCTGTGAGTCTATCTTTAGGACCTCGTCTGCACTTCTGGACCGCTATCTCTTCTGAGATTTATCGTTTTCTGCGCTCTCGAGGTTTGGTTCGCTGTTTTTCTTTCCATCAATGTCAAGCACATGATTCCTGTAAAACATGCCAACAAAGTGTTTACTTGACATCTAAATAGAAGCTTCTCCACTTAAATTGAGTTGTTAATACCAAAATAGTTCTTATAGTATCTAATCTTGCAATGGTAGAAAATTTTTCATTGTAATATATGCATGGTTGTTGTGAATGATCCTTTGCTACCAATCTATCCTATACCTTTCAACTGATCCATTTTCCCTATGCTTCATTTGAAAAATTGATTTGACTCTTGTGACATCATTTCCTCGAGGGAGATCAACTAGTTTCCATTTTTCATTTCTTTATATTATATCAATTTTGGTATCCGTTCCATCATGCTAAACTATAGTCTTGATTGCATCTATTCATAAAACCTTGGGTCAACTTGAACATAAGAAACTAGTGGAAAATTATAAATATTGTCTTTATTGTTAGTCTTTTGATAATTTTTTGTAAAATTATTTACCTTTCTTAGATGACTTGGAATTGATGTGGGACTTGCACTTAAACTTTATGAACAAGTTTTAAACAACAAAACTTGACTACCACTCAAACTTTCAATATGTTACTAGAATTTGTGGGAAGAGGAGAGATGTCATCTTTTTATGGATCCATTTCCATGGTTATTTGGTTTTCTTTTTTTCAATTTTAGTTCCACAACCACACTCCCCCTTCATTAAAGATTACACCATGTTTGAATACATAATTTTTGAATAACACTTTCCTTGTTATTATATTAAAGAACTTATAACACTTTATGTCCCTACTCTAGCAAAAGAAATACACGTTTCACCTTTATCATCAAGTTTTTTCTACTTCTCTTTGGGAACATGAGACTAAGGAATGTATCCAAACACCCTAATATGAACCACACTTGGATTTATTTCACTCTAAGCCTTTTGTGAAATCATTCCCTTTACACTCTTTGTATGACATTTATTTACCAAGTAAATTAAA
>ML804759.1:351420-361657 GCA_009831015.1 Picea engelmannii
ACTAAGGAATGTATCCAAACACCCTAATATGAACCACACTTGGATTTATTTCACTCTAAGCCTTTTGTGAAATCATTCCCTTTACACTCTTTGTATGACATTTATTTACCAAGTAAATTAAAGTAGCTACAACCTATACCCCCAAAAAATTGAAATCTCTTGACCTAATCCTAATCATATTTTGTGTCTTTTAGATATTTACATAGAAATGAAAAACAATATTAGAGCAGGAAAACAACCACTATGTTTCTCTATGGTAACATTAAAATACTTGAAAAAAATAAAACATTCTAATTTCTCTAAGGAAAAATACCCATGTTCTTGAATTTAAATTATCAATAAAGGTATTGAAACACCCACACTTACCAATAAAAAGTGTTTTTATTGGGACACATATATTTTAATGTATCCATGCAAGAGGTTCCCTGGTCCTCCATGATCTTCCTACGAAAAAACATTGTTTGTTGTTTTTGAAGAATGCAACTTTCACATATTCAATACTTCTACTCCATCATTGGAAACCTATTCACCATATGTTTCTTATATAATAAATGAAACCATGAAATTTTAAATCATTGATCATATGCCATATCCAATCTCATTATCTAGGATATTTTTCAAAGGTTGAATTATACCACTTCCAAGCATGATGGAAAACATTGTTCGCCATTGACACCTCTAGAATAATTTTACTTTTGGGAACTCACACAAATATGATGGTAAAAGAACCCATGTGCATTCCTAAGAACACATACATGCATTCCTAATAACAAACACACATTCCTAAGAACGCATACATGCATTCCTAATAAAAGATGCACATTCCTAAGAATGTCTTCCTGCTCTAGGAATTTGTGCACATTCCTCCTTGTTTTTTTTTTTAAGTTGTGGTAAGTCCATTTCACCAACAAACTATGATGCATGTTTTAAACGTGATTGACCAAATTAAGGAGTGGAAATTGAGGAGAGATTTACAAACAACTACTAGAATATGTGATGCAGGAGCATCGTCAGCAAGTACACTTGGAATGACAACTCAGCGCCTGAGAGCCAATCCAGAGTCTCGAACATTGGTCATTACTATAATATTTCAAAGCTGATAGAAACCAAAAGAGGAAAGATCATGCACGTGGAAAAAATTAGCACGCATGACCTGAGAGATTAACCCTAGTCTCGATGTAACCATAATTAGATAGCAGTTAGTTGTTTTCTTATGTATAAATAGAGATTTTGTACGCCCAAAAGGGGGGCTACGAGAATTATGAGCAAGTAGGAATTTGCGAATAGTAGTTATTGATTTGATTTTTGCTGTAACCATTTTCTTGATTTTGAATGAAGATAAGAGAGGAAAATTGATCCAATGTATGGTGTGAATATTGTTTACAATTTCCCTATTTTTGTCATTAGTATTTTCAAGAATGAATGCATATTTCTACGAGTGCATGTAGCTTTGAAATTCTTGTATAAATATTAAAAATAGATTTTCTTCATGAGTCGGTGCAGGGTCTGCACACAGTTCGCAAAGAGTGCATTGGTAGGGTCTGTTTCGACTCATAAAGATCAGAATAAATAGTGTAAGACTCTCTTTGCAAGAAGTATAAAGCGGCTACCACAAAGAGTGCACAGTCATCGCACGAACTTGAATCTTGTGTAAAGATCTGTTGCAAAGAGTGCACAGACCTGGAATTCGACGAAGAGTCGAAGTGACTCTGTAAATAAGTCGAAGGAGAGAGAGGAAGAATGCTCAGAAGGTGAGAAAGGATTATTTTCAAGATCCTTTGGGTCTGAGTCTGACGAATTTCCGAGAAAATCAAGAAGTGCTTGGGAGATCAAAATCTTTGGAACTTTCCAAAAAGCATGAATGAGATCCAAGAAATGGACTCGCAGGAAGGATAAAGGTCAAAGCCTTTAAATCCTTTTGAAAATATTCTAAGTCTAAAGAAATCTTTATCTCAGAGGGAATATCTGGACCATCCGATCAATGTCCAAACAAGATCAATGTCCAGGGAAGTGTTATCCATCATTTTGGTCATCGTGATGATGTATTGATTATGGTGTAATCAGGCTCTTCATTAGAACTTTCTCCAGAGAAAAGTTACTTTTATCTCTTCCAGAAATCACAGTTTTGAGGAAGGTTCGCAGGCTACCAATACATTTGCCTGCGAGAATGCATGATTCTCGCAGGTTGCATTAAGCCAGGGTGCGAGAAGTTCGCACTGTGCCTAACTGTTAGGGTGAAAACTATTTCTAAAGAAGGGAAGAAGATGAATTCTCGAACCTTCTAGAAGGGAATCTTCTAGAAATATGAGATGGCATTCGAATGGTTATCTAAGTATTGGCTTTCCTGATATTTTGGGATCGTTCCTATCCAAGTAACTAATCCATTCTCTCTTATAAATTGATGGGTTTCTCATGGAAAAGGTTAGAAGCAAACTAGCAAAAGATTTATTGGAGAATTAGTGGAAGATTGTGTGAAGGACTGATGTTATAGCAGCTAGGAATACCAGCAAGGTTATCAAAAGTGGTTGATCTTCTTCATACAAGTGAGCAAGTGTGTGTGTCAGAGTTGGGAGCCATCGAAAGGAGGTTTGCAACATCAAGGCTTAGGTTGTAAGTCTTTCTTTCTATCAATTTAATACAGTAATATGTCCCTTTCCCATAAATCCAATGTCACTTTATTGCATAACTCCCTGATCATATGCATAGTTTAAATGTTGAATATATTAAGTTGTTTTCACTTCAATTGGTTTGAGCTATCCTGGTCTTGATGACACAAGAGCATTGGAGCGAAGCTGGACAACAGATACCCAAGGAAGCGATCATAAGGTATGTACATGATTCTTGCCTCCTAGTTCATTAAATAGTATAAATCTAGGGAAAGAGTATTATTCTGTCCTGCTTTGTTCTAGATCCAGGTGGATCTAGGGAGATCAGTTTGTGTCCGCACTTACGGATTAATCCTAAAACAGGAAGATTTTGACCATCTGAATTTCCCATAAAAGAAAAATGTTATTGGGAGATCAAAATGTTTGGAGAGTTCAAGCTCAGGAGGAGTATAACTTTCCAAGAAGCGCAAACGATATCCAAGAAATGGACTCGCGGGAAGGATAAAGTTCAAAGCCTTTAAATCCTTTTGAAAATCTTCTAAGTCTGAAGAAATATTTAGCTCAGAGGGAAGATATGGACCATTCGATCTGAGCACAAATGGATCATAGTTTTCTAATCAAGGTAAAGTGCACTAACATTAAAGATTTGAACATACAAAGGAGGAACAAGGTCACAAAATTCTGAAATCATCGGAACCTTCCATCATGACAGGACATGTGGCGAGAGATAAAAAATTTGCTGACTCACAGAGTGGAAAGGTCAAAGAGAAGAGTTATGAGGATTCGCGAAGTGTGAATTCGTGAAAATATCGCAGCCATTGATCGTTCTGAAATCATCAAGACCATTAGTTGTCAAGGAGGACACATGGTGAGAGATCAACATTCCCTGACTTGTGACTTGAAGGAGTCAAACGTTAATTCACGAGAACTCACGAAATATGAAATTGCAACATGATCTAAGTCGTTGATCAAAGGGGATATCTGGACCATTGATCCAGCACCATCGCAATTTCGGCTATCGGGAGAATGGAGGCAAGGAGACTCCAAAGTCACGAATCACGAAATCATGAAAATATCATAGTCGCTGATCGAAGGAGGGATTTGAACAGTAGATATGGTTTTGTCGGGACTTTGCAACTCAGGAAATCAGAGGTAAGAGTTTGGGGAACTCACGAAACCCGAAACCGCTAATATTTGATCTAAGCCATCGGTTCGAGAAGAGATATGGACCATTGACTATCTAGGGAGATGAATTGTGAAGTGTGAACACACGAGACACAAAATCGAGAAACACAAAATCATGACGTGCTCGAAATATTGGGCCACAATCATAGTCAAGGGTCACATCAATGAAGGGGAATAGAGGGGCTAGCATGCATTAGGCTCTTTTTGGTATTTCAAAAGGTGAGAGAGTCAGAGTGACTCGCATGTAAAGGCCTGATATGCGGAGTTGTGACACACCTTTCGATTAGGCGACTGATCACAACCTTACTGACATAAAGGGAGGGGCTTAACCAGGAGAGTTAGCATATAAACACGCTGAAGCTAAAAGGCATTAAGGAGAAAGTCACGAGTTCCATATAACCCATGCTTTAAGGGAAAGAGGGCATGTTAAGTGGATTTGAGGTTCTTGAGGGCCAAAGAGTTGATCAGACTCAGTTTCTTGATCGATCCAAGACCAAGAGGTCTCGCAGTCCTTAGGAGAGAAGGGGCATCTGCATCACTATGCTAATGTGATCATCAATTGGTTCCATTCAAGTATTTTAATTGAATTCTATTTTTTTAACTTCATAATTTATTTAAAATATAAAAAATAAATTAAAATTTAATTTTCCCTTACTAAACTGCAACATACTTAATTAACATGGATATTGAAGAAAACCCAAACCCAACATCACCACATGAAGAAACACCAAAACCCGCAGTTTGGATGTACCTATGAAGAGCCCCACGGTATTTCAAAACCAGATGTCGCTCAGAGTCTTTGATACCCAAATTGGTGCACAAGGTATGGAAGTTATTTGTGAACTCCAACAATGTTTGGTCCCCCTCTTTCCATGGTGTTGTACATCTCATGTACTAGTCATCATAGTTACCAACAGGGTAGTACTGCTAACTGACTACATCCACAAAAAAATACCAAGTGGTCTCAACCCCATATATTCCAGACTCCTATGTGGAAGTTTGCTCCAAGTAAGTTTCCAACCAATGTTTGATATGGGGGAGATCCTTAAGGAGTGTGAAGGTGATATTTTCCTTGTCGAAAAAATTATGAACAAAGAAATAACCTTTTAGCATATTTAACCATTTTTTTAGGGCATCCGCATCGATCTGACCTTCAAATACGAGAATATCAAAATTCACTTGTACCTTCAAAGGGGAAGTTCCTCCAAAGTGGCTTATTGATGAAGATACACCTGTTGTTATCAATAGGGGTTGAAGGATGTCGGAAAATTCTCCATCATTTTGTCCCTTTGTCGCATGAGAGCTTGCTCAAGCAACGGATTAATATGATATTCTTCTCTATCATTTTTGTTTTCTTCCAGCATGGAGGGTTTCTTGGGGGTGTGAGAGATATTTTTCTTAATAGAGACAAGATCGATACCCAACTTGCTATACTCGGACCTCATCGGGGACATGCACTAAAAAACCAATCAAGAGAAGCCTACTCTAATACCATTGATCCATATTATTTTATAGAACAAAATGAAGGCATAGATATAAAAATGAAATATAAAGAGATATTTCAAGATACACAAAAATATTTCAGTAAACACAAAGATATAATAATATACAATTTCTATTAATGAGGGAAATTTATAGAACTGTAAAAATACAAAGTGAATGAACTCACTAGAATGATGGAATCTTATATTTGAGAAGAGATGTGACGACTACGCTCATTCGCAAATATATGAATATGATTCTTACAATGAGGCTCCAAATTCCTTTTTAACATTAAGAAAATCCAAAACCCTAACACTAAAAGATGAAAATCCAAAAGGTTTGTGGGCCCTAATGGGGGTAGTTGTTACGTCAACCTCAAAGTGGCGTAACTTTTGCATACAATCTTTTTTTGGGTTTCTCAATACATCATTGGAAAGGTTTAGTCAATAAGAGCACATTCTGATTGCCCCAAGCTACTGCGGTTGGAATTATATTGAGCTCAAAATCCCAAACAAACGTCATTTAGGGCCTCAAAACAGTCCCAGAATTTTGGGACTCGAAAAACTATTGAAAAACTGTCAAGGTGGAAAACTGTTTTTCGAGCCAGTGGAATAGGTAGGTGACCACCGATATCCACTTGGATCATCCTCTTAACACATCAAAGAAGTTTCCTCTAAATTGTGCGATTTCATATCGGGGCAGAAGAAAGTAACTCATCTGAATTGTTCATAGACGTTAGAAGAAACTCCTTCGAACTGTTCATAGAAGTTAGAAGATTTTTTGTCAATTTCAAGTTTGGATTTCAACACCAAGTCTTGATGACTTTTTTCAAGTAAAAAACATGAGTTTTCTAAGTATCTTAGGTGGAGAGGGAGACTTATGAGGATTTATCTCAGGCTCAAAAGATAAGGGGCTCCATTTTCTAGGGAGGTAAGAAAGATCAAATGGAAAATGGAGGGTTGTAGTGTCTATCACAACACCATGCATGCTATAAGTATCTTCTTTTTATTCATGCACAATTTGATATACCTGGATTCTCAATTTCTCTCTACAATTGTTTTCTATAGTCAATAAGATTTCCATATACTACTCTTATGCCCCAAACGGACCTCCGAGCAAGGAGTTATTCCCTCTAGAAGTAAATTAGTGTTGAAACTATACCCTCTACAGTTTCAACCATAACTTTCTTGTATGAGCTCTGTTTTTCGCTTGGAATAGCTCATGCGAATCTCTTTTCAAGTTCTTTTGTTTTAGTTGGAAAGATATGGTGTACCAAGGTACACCTTCTTCTCATGATTTTTGACTACCTAAAAATGTTGTTTAGGTCTTCAAAATCGCGCTGCAAGTTTGTGACCTTCAGAATTATAAACCTTTCATGGAAAATCATTGATTTACCGTAGTAACAAACTGCCAAATCAATATGCACCTTTCTTCGACGATTTTCATTCCCCTTTCCTCATTTTATTCTTCCTTTTCAAAGCTCACGCATGCACTAGTTCTCTATTATGTACAAATATTCAACACACACAAGTTTTACATGTGCAATGCCACTATTTAGCACACACAAAGTGCACCGATATCTAGTGCGCACAATATTTTTATCGCGCACTAATATCTAGTGCACACAACTTCTGCACTCCACACCAATATCCAATACACATAACTTTTACACTATGCACAAATATTCATTATGCACAAATTTTACAATATGCATCGATATTCAGTATGCACAACTTTTGCATTTCACACCCATATTCAGTGCACACAATTTTTATGTTGCGCACCACTTTTATACCATGCACCAATATTCATCACGCACAACTTTTTATTTGTTCACCCATATTTAGTGCACACATATTTTATGTCTCACACCATATTTCATAATGTGTAGTGCCAATATGCAATGCACACAAATTGCACACCAATCTCTCGCACCCACCACAAGACCTGCATCGCACAACACCAATACTTAGTGCACGTAAGCCCTTTCATTGCTTAGTTGATTTTTTCCATAATTCTTTCTCATGACCATCGTAACCATCATGAAAAATCCCGACTCAACTTCCTAAGCCAATTTAGTCACTTGGAAGTCAAAAAGACCCCTCCATAACAACCATTTTGATTGCAGTTCTAGCTTGAATTGCTTAGAAATTCAGGGATTTCACTCATACTCTACTATTTTCCCCAAACTAAACACAACTCAAATGTTGATATAATGAATTTACCAACTTCATGCTCATTGTTGGCCCATAAAAGCTCATTGTTGAACCAAAATGCTCTTATCCCACTCTGTAGCATACCCCTAGCCCCAAGCTAGTTCATGCCACTACTAAATCAACCCAATAAAAATTTTGATACCAAACTATAACAGTTCCAAGTCCCCTTTGAGACCAACCGTGTGCACCATATGCCTTATACTTTGCACAACAATTATTTCCCAATGTGCGACTACATCATGCTAACTAACATGAATGTCATGCCCTCACTGAAGCAAACCATGTGCGCAACAGACTTGTATTGTGCATGACAATTGTTTGCCAATGTACGTGATGATCATAGCCTTGCACCAGAATCACATTACCATTACTACTAAAATTGATTAACATATACATTTAAATATGGAATGAAAAACAACATGACATTCAAGCTCATGCAACTCTCCATACTAGTTAAAGTCATAAATGTAAGTACTTAAACATACACATCAACAACTAAACTCATTTAACAACCTAACTAGATATTTGTCTGCATTTTTCTATGCACAACATGCAGTAATAACCACAATATCTTAGAGTAAAATACACAACAACGATATCAACATTTAACATACATAAGCACAACAAATAATACCACGTATATTATAAAATATGAAACCCATTGCAAAGGATGAACGTTCCTCCCAACCATATAATTTTTTTTCTATTTCTCAACAACAAGTCACCTCTGATTCGGGGCTATGAATCTGCAATAGATGGTGGTCATTAAGGATGGCTAATGTCCTCCTCTCAATAGTCAATTTCCCACAGCTAATTCCAGTACTCCACCAGCACCCTTCCCCACAACCTACACAACCCAAGCGATGGGATTCCCCTTCACTACTCAAAGTCCCTCAGGATTTCCTACTCTCTTACAAGGCCTTCAGTAGAGGTTGGAAAAGAAATATCTCTACTGGGACCTCATGAATTCTACAGTTTCCAAAGGAAGTTCATACAACAACACAAGGTTTGTTGAACTCTTAACCATTTTCACATAGAATGTTATTCATAGGCGCACAACCTCTTTTTCTATGAAATTAAAACTCCAAACAATTGCTAAAAATGCCCACAATAGCTACCTTCAAGCTTAAACACTCCAAGCTCTCTTGTTGTCAAAAAATGTGCATGAAAAAAATGCTCTCCATGCAAAAATGTGAATAATGATTTCTTCTCTCTCTACCTATACAAATTTTCCTCTCTTCCTCTTGTTTTCTTGACTTTCACTCTTCCCCAAGATGATTTTACTCAACTTCCATACTCTTAATAACTATAGGATGTGATTTATCATAGCTACCCTCTTACATGAATTCAATGATTGGGATCTAGAACACTCAACTGGTAAATGGAAGGTTCATAGTATGGATGATTTAGAAAGAAATGGTTCATGTTTAATAGACATGGGTAAACTCTCCCCCTTGGACCCCTTCCTTCTCTTTTGGAAACTAAGCCTCCAAATATCCATTTGTTTCCATCTAAAACTGGAGATAATTTTCAATATACATCATTTACATATTACATAACTTAGCTCTCGACGATACATCACATTTACAATACACATCGCTTATTTGGGGTCTAAAAATGTGGATGTTACACTGGGTGGGTGTGTGTGTGAGAGAGACAATTCCTATCTTGTGTAATTTTCAAACACCTTCTACCATTGTACGATATCTTACCTCTTGCATCTTGGAATAACATTTACCAATATACCATCTCCTCTCTCTTATCATCCATATGTCTAGGTGTATTATTTTATGGATCACCCTTTAGTTTGACACCATTAACATAGTCTATCATCCATATGTATAGGTGTATTGTTTTATGGATCACCCTTTAGTTTGACACCATTAACATAATCTAAACTAAGGAAAGTTTGTTGGAGCTCACCAACCTTAAAAAGCAATGTTTCCAACTTCAGTTTCAAGATATTTAGAAACGATAAAAATACTATTTTTGAATATCAAATCACATTCATGCAGAATGATCAATTCCTCAAAACATCATTATTGTCGTAGAGTTTATCATTGCCTCACTTATTTATTCAACGATCTTCCATGATGTGACCTAGAAATGGATGGGGATGGGACCCTGAACCGGTTAGCGAGTGGAAGAAAAACAGAGCATAAATATGAGAAAATCAAACCAAACACAACACACGAACAATCACACAATTGAAACAGTGATTTATGTGGAGACCCAATGTTGGGAAAAACCACAGGCAATGATAGTTGATATTCTTATTATTCAAGGGAGAATTACAATAGCCAGCACATGCATACAACCATCCTCTCCTCACAGACACATTGTACTCCATAGTATTGTGTCTTGCTCACACACTCTACAAACATTGTACTCTCACCTCTATGGGTATGCTCGTATATATAACATCTCTCAAACAATTACACTAATTTATTATAATTTGTTCCACCAGTTAGACAATCTTTTCACAAAAGAGTGCATGTATGCACATTCCTAATATAGTTTCATGCATGTGCATGTGACTGCATGGAAAATTCGTTGGCATGTTTTCCAATAATGTCCACCTTGACAAAAATTTACCTGATATATTGTGCCCTTAATTAATTCATCACTTTTTGTGCAAGCCAAGAGAAGCCAAACACCATCACAGCTCCACAACTTCTCTGAAAATATTGTTACTTGAACATGTCTTCCCGATTCACTCTAGTATGGACCATTCTTCCTCCATCAGTA
>ML804759.1:372720-385986 GCA_009831015.1 Picea engelmannii
ACCTAGCACTCTTATCTACAATTGAACCAAACTGTTTTGAAGAAGCCAGCAAGGATGAATTTTGGAATAAGGCCATGGATAAAGAATTGGATCAAATAGAGAAAAATGGCACTTGGGAATTGGTTCCAAGACCAAAGAACAAGAATGTGATCGGCACAAAATGGGTTTTCAGGAATAAATTGAATGAAGATGGACAGGTTACAAGGAACAAAGCTAGATTGGTATGTAAAGGATATTCACAGATTGAAGGAATCAACTTTGAAGAGACATTTTCCCCAGTGGCCAAAATGGAAGAAATCCGTTTATTTTTAGCCTATGCATGCTCCAAAAATGTTAAAGTATATCAAATGGATGTAAAATCAGATTTTTTGAATGTGGAGCTTGAAGAAGAAGTCTACATTGAACAACCAGAAGGATTTCAATTGTCAGAGAACACATAATATGTGTGTAAATTAAAGAAGGCCTTGTATGGTCTAAAACAAGCTCCTAGAGCATGGTACTCATGACTCGATAAGTATCTGCAGCAGGAAGGGTTCAGAAAAGGAAGTGCAGACAACAACCTCTACATCAAGGTAAGTCAAGGTAATATTTTATTAATTGAAGTTTATGTTGATGATATTATTTTTGGTAGTGATGATGACATGTTAAGCCATAAATTTGCAAAAGACATGTAGAGTGAATTTAAAATGTCATTACTTGGAGAACTATCCTTCTTTCTGGGACTTCAGATACGTCAAAGAAACCAAGGAATTTTTATATCTCAAACCAAGTATATCAGAGAAATGCTAAAGAGGTTCAGAATGGAAGATTGCAAACCAGTTGTAAGTTGAGCAAAGATGATGATTCAAAGTCTACAGATCATAGGCAATATAGGTCAATGATTGGCAGCCTACTATATGTGACAGCATCCAGACCAGATGTAATGCGGGCAGTTGGATAGGTGGCACTATTTCAAGCAGCACCAAAGGAATCACATGTATTAGCAGTAAAGAGGATCTTCAGATATCTCAAAGGAACAAAAGAGTTTGGATTATGGTATCCAAAAGGAAAAGATCTATCACTTATGGCTTACACAAATGCAGATTGGGAAGGTTGTATTGATGACCGACGAAGCACCAGTGGAGAAACATTTTACTTAGGTGAGTGTTTGGTATCATGGCTAAGCAAGAAACAATCATCAATATCTCTATCTATAGCCGAGGTAGAGTATATTGCAACAACAACATGTTGTACACAGGTTCTTTGGATGAAACAAACTTTGACAGATATACACGTTGAGTATGATGAGCCCATTCCAATATATTGTGATAAGACAAGTGCCATCAGTATCTCAAAAAAACCCGGTGATGCACTCCAAGAATAAGCACATTCCAATCAAGTATCACTTTCTACGGGAACAGGTTGCAGAAAAGAACATCAGAGTTGAGTATGTGGGTACAAAATAACAAGTGGCAGACATCTTTACAAAACCACTTCCACGGGAATCCTTTGAACATCTTCGCCAAAGCCTTGGATTTATTTTTACTCCAAAAATGAATGGTTTTTGAATGCTTATCTTGTATGTCTTAGATGTACACGAGGAAGCACCATAAGAGGATAGTCTGTCAGGGGGAGCAACCCCAAATGGAAAGATACCTTTTCCATTGATGACAAAGGGGGAGAGATTTATCAGATGCAAAGGACAGAGGCATGGTTTCAGGGGGAGCATGAGTGATACGATTTCAGTGTTGCATCAGAGTGTTTCCATCAATGCCAAAGGGGGAGATTGTTGATTAAGGTTGGTTGTCATTGATGTCAACCCTTGAAGAACGACCCATAGCACAAAGGTTTGGGTAATGGACCCAATAGTGTTTGATGTAAATATGAATCATTATTGTTTTTTCATGGTTGATAAGAAGTAAATATGGATGAACTCCAAAGTGGTCCCCTCATGGTGAAAGCCCTCACGGGAAGACGCCTTGTGGAGTAAGAGAACCCATGCTTAATTGTGGAATAATGAGATGAAGGAAAGTGAATTTGTCAGGGAAAATATCCTAGATGGATAGTTCTTGTCATGTCATTTCCAGTGGTATGTTGAATGTCACATAATTCTTCATGGTTAGAGAGTTATGGCCATGAGAAGTTGGAGACCCAGGTTTGGGTAATGGACCCAAGTTTGTTTGATGGGTAACGGTATGAGTTATGATATATTTTTAGATAATACTATTCTATATGGATAGTACATGTCATGCCACTTTTAGTGGTATGTAGAACGTCACATAAATCCTCACGGTTTGAGAGTTATGGCCTTATGAAGTTGGACGACCCTCATATGTCATCTAGAAGCCCCAAAAGGTCTTTATGGTAGTGATGATGACACTCGGTGTTACGTCAATGATTTACTTTCCCTTTTCCAATTCTGAATCAAAATCTGAGTCAACATTTGACTCAGAGACTTCTCCTCTACCAACAATGATTGTTTGGAGCAACATTCAGCAGTGTTGTGCCAAGGGATTTTCTAGAATTCACAATACTTTTCAGTTTCCTTTGAATTGACATTACCCTTCTTTGTTGGTGGCTTGGATTTGTTTTCTTGGAACTGGAGATCCTTGCTCTATCCTTTTCCTTGGGATTTAGGGGAACCCTTACCATACATCGACTATTGTGTATTTTCAGATCAGAACTCTCGCTTGTTATACTGCTTAAATTTCTACTCAAATTTGAAAAAATATTGATAAATGACTCTCAATGAAGAGATTCCCAAAAACCCCATTTTTGTTTGGATGTACCTGTGTAGAGCCCCAAAGTATTTTAGAATCATACGGGGCTCATAGTATTTGATACCCAACTTTATGTGCAATGTATGGAAGGTATTTTTGAACTTTGGCACTATTTCTCACCTCTGTTGACGCAGTGTGGTCCATCTCATGTACTAGTCATCATAGTTTCCAACAGGGTAATATTTCTCCTTGAGGGAATCAACTAAAGCCGCCCAAGTGGGTGCTAGATTGAAAATTTCACACTCATCCTCGACATGTTTCTCACAACAACTATCCCATGAATATATGACATGGGGAGGGGGCTTAAGGAATGCAAAGGTGATTTTTTCACTGGTGAAAAGTTTTTGGACGAAAAAATAATCCTGTAGAAGACATAACCATTTTTCCAAAGCATAGACATTTATCTGACCTTCAAATAAAGGAATATAAAAGTTAACTTGTACCTTAAAGGGCATTGCACCTCTGAAATAATTGTTGGTTGAAGGTGCCTCCATTACTATCAACAGTCGTCGAAGGATATAGGATAAATTATCCATCATCTCGTTCCTTTGTCGTGCAAGGGATTCCTCGAACAATAGTTTGATAGGATCTCCTCCTCCATCGTCCCTCTTTTATTCCTCCATGGAAGGTTTCTTTGGCGGTCTTGAGTGATTTTCCTCAAGAGAAATAAGATCGAGACCCAACTCTATATACCCTAACCTAATCAGGGATATGCACTAAGAACGACACAGAGCATATTTCTCTGATACCAATAATACAGATTATTTTTGGAACAACATGAAGGAAGAAATATAACATATATGTAACAAGGAGATACAAATGGATATGTAAAAGAACACAATAATACAATAAAATAATAAAAATCATATTCTATTAATTACTCTCTGGAATACAAAAGATTGTAAAATGCAATGCAGAGAAGCTAGCTAGAATGGTTGTAGCTTAACTCTGAAGAGAGATGTGTCAGCTATGCTCATTTGCAAGAAGTTGATTACAGTGAGGCTCCAAATTCATTTTTAACAAAAATCATAAATAAGAAAACACTAAACATACAAAACCCTAACCCCAAAATATGAAATGCAAAAAGGTTTGTGGGTCTCGATGCAGGTAGTTGATACATCAACTTTCTGAGGGCACACTTTTTACATATGATATTCCGCTAGGGTGCTTGGAACCCTATTAGAAAGTTCTAGCATAGGCTTACACATTTTGAATGTCCCACTACATCCCAATGGAGGTGCAGTTAGCACTACCAAGTCAAAAAAACATCATTTATGGCCTCAAAACAACCCCAGAAGTTTGGGACCTGAAAATCTATAGAAAAAACGGCAAGATGGAAATTGTAATTTGAGCTAGTGGAATAGGTGGGAAGCCACTGATGTCCACCTGGTTCATCAATGGAAATAAAATTGTTTTTGGCCTATTAGTTTGGATATGTAGTACATAGTGATGTTGACATAACTTTAAAATTTCATTAATAAGAGGTGCACTAAATACATCCATATCTCTAGCATAGTATTTACCTAGTTATTTGGAAATACAAATAATTGATTCCTTGTACTTACAAAATATGTAACAAAAAATTAATTGGTACATTTAAAAAAATAAATACCTAGAATTATTAATGGCAACATTATGTGCTTCCTCTTTATTGACGTCAAGCAGGATGGTTATTGTTTATAAAAAAAAACCAATCAACCTAATTAAATGGATCTTATCTCTCCAAATGAATTGACAACATGAGATACCATTGACGTCTAACATTCTCAGTTTTTTTCTTTAAAAATGGGTCATCTATCAGAAAATTGGAGAGTAGAGATTGCACACGAATTATGCACAAAACAATATTTGTATTATGCATTAGTATTAAATTACATCACATTTATATATTTGGTCTTAGATCCAACTTATTATAAACATAGATATGTAGGTTGAAAGAATATATCAACAATATCCTACACTGTCCCAAACTAACTCTAAACTCAACACAGTGCATTAATGGAAGCATTATCTCCAACACCCCTCTTTCATTCTTACATTACAAATAGAAAACATAAATTAAAAAACTGAACTTTGTCTGATATGGTCTTAATCAACACTCATACCCACTTTGAAATCTCTCGGTTTACACTCTTTCTTCTCCACAACTTCGAGCTCCCCTCTCAATTCATTTAAGATAAAAAAAAAAAACACTTTTGGCCATCATGAGAAAATTGTAACGATTAACAATATTAACATACTTTACTATGACAAAGTACATAGCTCATTGAGTTTTCCAGACAAGCAACCAAGTAACTGGACCATTCTATGAATACTATTCCATATGTCGATCACATAGCTCACTGAATCCAACAATTATCTAGGAGAGTACTCTAGATATTGAACGTATCCAAACTTTAATCATACAAGTGACCTTTTACACACTCATAATCACAAAATAATAAATAATATCGATTATAATCCCTTCTCATAAAATTTAATATAACTATTTTCTCTTTAAAACATAGACATGTCCATGCGTTGACCTTCTTGGCACAATCATAATCCTTCAAATATGGAAATTTGAGATCTGTGATTTATTTTCTTATATGGAGAGAAAGACGTTTTTTCTAGGTTTCTTCATTGTGGAAAGAAGTCAATTTTACTTCAATTCAGTAGTGATTGAATGACAGAAACATTTCTACAATAGATTACATTCAGGCCGTCAACATCAACATTATCATTGACTCGGGTTGCTCAATATGCATTGTTTCTCCTTTAAATCATACATAGCGGCTCAACATGGATGGAATCCCAAGGATTTTTAACAATTGTTGGACCAAACCTCTCCTCTACATTTTTCAGTTGATTACATGGAGCACAGATACATTATCGATGAGTATTTCAACACTTGTATTGTTACTCTCAAAGTATGGCAAAGAGTGAGCGAAGGAACGAATTCTCCTTTGAGAAAAATACCAGCACCCACTTATAGCATGAACAATTCCAAAGCATACTCGTTCTCATGCACGTATCCTGGTGGAAAAAGTTTCTATAGTATTTGTGGCTTCACACAGGTGGACGAAAAGAATCTGAAACAATAATACCCTAACAACAAAAACAATACACAAGTTACTCACACGCTAAACTATGTACAAGGAATTAGCACTCAATTCTCTCCCATCTTCTTGGCCATCCCGTGAGGGATTTAAGCTAGACCAGGATCTGATACCATATCAGAAAATTGGAGAGCAAACATTGCACATGAATTACACATAAAACAATATTCGTATTACGCACTAGTATTGAATTATATCATATTTATATAGTTGGTATTAGATCCCAACTTATTCTAAACATGGATATGGAGGTTGAGAGAATATCGCAACAATCTCCTACAGTATCCCAAAGTAAATATAAACTCGACACAATGCATTGATGTAAGCATTATCTCCAACATCATCATTCCTTGATGTCTCTAAATGCATAACCATCTCCAGGAATTCACATAACACCATCCTTACTTCTCTTATGTGCATGATAATACATAAACTATATTATGTATTTTCACTTAAAAAATCATTCAAAATGTGGAATTATGGGGATGATGAAGAACTTTGCATGGAACCTTATTTATTACTTCACTAATTGGATATCTATTAAGTTTTTGTTGTAGGCATTCAAAATTTATTGCATGGTGTCCATAATATATAATATAACCATTAGCATACAAATCAATTATGTAATATTCCATTCCTCTAGATCTTTTATAAGGGAACACAATTCTCGATTAACAAGATAATGCATCTAATGGCATAAGAGAAAGATTATTTTTAATGTTGGAAATTAATTAAAACAGGTGACATTAGTTTGTTCATTAATTTGACTTATTCATTAGTTAACAAGCTAATGTGAACAATGTCACTAATGTCACTTATTCATTAGTTAACAAGCTAATGTCACCAATTTTAATTAATTTTCAACATCAAAAATAACCTTTCTCAATAAATCTCAATCCAAACGTTAGATTTCAATCAATAGTGAGCATTACCCCACTCATTGCTTTAATGTCCTTCCTCTAGTGATCTATTGATTGAAGAGGATGGGACTCAACCATTATAGTGTCTCCTACACTATTGAAAATCCATATCTATAGAAATTGTGTGCTTGTGAGTTTATATGCTAAGTATGATTTAATCATGTCCATTAATAGATTTGTTGGAGAGGTTGTATATATTAATTTCATAAAAATAAATAATTTGATTATATTCTATTTCTATTTATTGATGATAATTGTTACTATCCACTCAAATCAATTTTAATCTATAAAACCTTGATAAATATGGTAACAAATTAATTGTAGCAATGTTAATTTTTTCTTTAAATTAGTTATACTAATAAAAAAAAATCTTCTAAATAGAGATTAATAATCTATTTATAATATATTAATTGTTTCTTATCCTAAATTTGATTATTACATCGTAATTTTTTAATTTAAGTATATTAATATTTTTAATAATATTAGTATTTTGTAAAATAACTTTTTTATTTCCAATGTTTTAACTCAAATTTAACAATCGTGAACCTCTTAAACTCGTGACTTTGAAACTATCATGATACATCCCTTTTATTAGTCCATGGGGCTAGGGACTATAGCTTTCAGAAAAGGAGACGACCTATTAACTAGTGTTTTTTTTTATATTATTTGGTGTGTTTTGGAGCCACGATCTCATATTATACCTTGCAAATTGTATTTCCAAGCAAATTTCTATTATCATAATTTATTTTTAAAAGTAATTTCTTTTTCCTATTTATTAAATATTTTATTTCAAATTTTTTTATTCTTGCTACCTCTTTGATGTGACTTAATTGGCTTGGTGTATGGGATTTTTTTTTCCGGAACCGTTAGTATTAAAAAAATAATTAATAAAAAACATAAATTGAATGGTTGTTTGGGTAGACTCACACTTGCTTTAGTCGATGGAATGTCACTGCAGGGTAGGGTAGTCCACTTGGCAGGCTGCATAGCACCATCGCTTCATGCTCCACCACTTGGGACATGAACTTGCCACCACCATAAACCTGAATATCGTTGGAAACAAGTGCAAATGATATTTATTCAAACGATAACGCAAACACAATTGTGTTGCACATGAACACGAAGGTCGCCTTGCATGTATCATTAATCCTACAAATTCACCGACACTTCTAGAGCTCGCACCCGATACTGGAAAAATAGACTGGATACTGGAACAACAGATTGGAATGGTGTAATGACAGCTTCAAGAGCTCACACCTGATACTGGAACAATAGACTGTATACTGGAACAACGGACCAGGATCGTGTAATGGCAGCTTCAAGAGCTCACACATGATACTGGAACAACATATTGGATAATGGAACAACAAACTGATATGGTGTAATGGTGGCTTCAAGAGCTTGCATCTGATAATGGAACAACAAACCATTATGGTGTAATGGTGGCTTCAAGAGATCGCACCTGATAATGGAACAAAAAGCTGGATACTCGAACAACAAACTGGGATGGTGTAATGGCAGCTTCAATGCAACCAACCAAGTAACTTTCCTCAATGTTAAAAACATAAATAAACAAGCATGTCATCGTGTAGAAACTAATATCTGAAGGGGATGATAAATGAACTTACTATTCAAGGGCATCCCGTAAATTGGAGCCCATCAGCTGAATCTCTTTATCAGGTGAGACCAATGCAGAACTAGGGAGGCGATAGAGGCACACGAACATGGTGGTCACCTTACTAGTATCATTGCTCCTACAAATTCACCCACACTTATCGAACTCGCACTTGATACTAGAGTAGCAGACCGGGATGGTGTAATGGTGGCTTCAATGCAACCATCCAGGGAACTTTTCTCAGGTAACTTTTCTCAATGTTAAAAATAGAGAAACCATCATGCAAAAAATAATAAGTGAAGGGGATAAGAAATGAAATTATTGTTAAAGGGCATCCTGTAAATTGGAGGCGGTCACCTAAATCTCTTTCTCAGCTAGAACTAAATCAGAGAGGGGAGGTGATAGTGGAATTGGTCTTCATCCCTGACCAATTTCCACTCATCAAGTTGTGGATCTGGATGGTTATCTGTTTGAGTGGCATTCTCTCTTCCTTCCTCACAAATAGATGTTGCCACTTCCTTCTATGAAAATAAACTATCCCTCCCTCTATTAAGCTACCCAAACGAACGCATAAACGAATTCAATTATAACTGGACTGAACTGTCGATTACATTGTACACATCACACTTATCTGCCAATGCTATCAAATTCCCCCCATTACCTATAATTAAATTCAATAGAAATATTAAATATCAACTAAGGGACAAAAATTGTAAGCTCAATTTTAAAAGTTTGTGAAAGAATTTCTTCATTTCTAAATTGGAATCCAATCTAAGAGATGAGGTTGGATTGTTGGGAATGGATTTCTCTGGCATTTTGAACATACAAGTAATCAATTGCAAACCATTACAAGTTCTCATATATTTTCCCTCGCCCTCAATCCACTTTAAAATTCAATCCATCTATTTATTATCTATTATGCAAATGCACTCACACAACACCTCAGATGTCAGAAAAAGGGAAAAAGGAAAGATGAAGTGCAACAATCCCACATATTGAATCCTTAGCATGTACTTATATAGCAATTGCAAACCATTACAACTTCTCATATATTTTCCCTCACACTCAATCCACTCTAACATTCAATCCATCTATTTATTATCTTTTATGCACATGCACTCACAACACTTCAGATGTCAGAAAAAGGGAAAAAGGAAAGTTGAAGTGCAACAATCCGACATACTCAAATCCTTAGCATGTACTTATATAGAAATTGCAAACCATTACAACTTCTCATATATTTTCCCTCGCACTCAATCCACTCTAACATTCAATCCATCTATTTATTATCTATTATGCACATGCACTCACACAACACCTCAGATGTCAGAAAAAGGGAAAAATGAAAGTTGAAGTGCAACAATCCCACATATTCAAATCCTTAGCATGTAATTATATAGAAATTACAAACCATTACAACTTCTCATATATTTTCTCTCGCACTCAATCCACTCTAACATTCAATCCATCTATTTATTATCTGTTATGCACATGCACTCACACAACACCTCAGATGTTAGAAAAAGGGAAAAAGGAAAGTTAAAGTGCAGCAATCCCACATATTCAAATCCTTAGCATGTACTTATATAGCAATTGCAAACCATTACAACTTCTCATATATTTTCCCTCGCACTCAATCTACTCTAACATTCAATCCATCTATTTATTATCTATTATGCACATGCACTCGCACAACACCTCAGATGTCAGAAAAAGGGAAAAAGGAATGTTGAAGTGCATAAATCCCACATATTCAAATCCTTAGCATGTACTTATATAGAAATTGAAAACCATTACAACTTCTCATATATTTTCCCTCGCACTCAATCCACTCTAGCATTCAATCCATCTATTTATTATCTGTTATGAACATGCACTCACACAACACCTCAGATGTCAAAAAAAGGGAAAAAGGAAAGTTGAAGTGCAGCAATACCACATATTCAAATCCTTAGCATGTACTTATATAGCTATTGCAAACCATTGTGAATTCTCATATATTTTCCCTCGCACTCAATCCACTCTAGCATTCAATCCATCTATTTATTATCTATTATGCACATGCACTCACACAACATCTCAAATGTCAGAAAAAAGGGAAAAATGAAATTTGAAGTGCAGCAATCCCACATATTCAAATCCTTAGCATGTACTTATATAGCAATTGCAAACCATTACAACTTCTCATATATTTTCCATCGCACTCAATCTACTCTAACATTCAATCCATCTATTTATTATTTGTTATGCACATGCACTCACGCAACACCTCCGACGTCAGAAAAAGGGAAAAAGGAAAGTTGAAGTGCAACAATCCCACATATTCAAATCCTTAGAATGTACTTATATAATCTTAATAAACACACTAACACAGAATGTTGAGCCCATTTGCATGGGTGGTAGAGCACCTCATGAGACATAAACCCATCAAGGTGGAGCAGACAGGACATAGTGAGATGCAAACATTGAATGCATTGTTTTCTCCTTATCTATGCCATTGCTCAGAGACAAGATCTGAATGAGAACCATCATTTGGCCTTGAGGAAGAAAGGTGGTGATCTAAATGATAAGTGGCAATTAGAGTTTAAACATATCTACAAGATGTTGACAAGTTTTCATACTTTTATATAATCATTAATAGTTTAAAAAGTTTGTTCAGTAAACTTTTCATTGTTGAAAAAGTTAGCATTGTTTTATTAAATATTCTGCAAAATTCCCATCATCTAAAACTTCACTTGTCTTCTTAAATACTGGGAAAACTTATGGTCATTTTAAAAGTTTGTGTGAATATATGCTCAGTCCAAGGAAATGAAAGATGAGCTTTCACTTTTTTTCCCGGTTATAATATTAAACATTAAATTTTTCTAGGTTGATGATATTAAACATTGAATGAAGGATGGATAATTAAATATTTTTTCCTTGATTTAAAATATGAAAGATGAGCTTACACTTTTTTAGTGGGTTATAAGATTAAACATTGAATGATGAATGGATAATTAAATGTTTTTTCCTTGATTTAAAATATTAAACTTTAAATGATGAATAAAAAATTAAATATCTCTTTCATAAATATAAAAATAAACTTATTTTCTTTGAATGATGAACTAATAATTAAATATCTCTTTGATCATGGAGTGGACAAGTACATGTAAATTGTATATATTCTGAACAAAGTAGCATTGAAACTTTCATAATTTGGTATGGAATAATGTTGTACACGCCATAATAACTCTAGATTTGTGGTAAATAATGTTGTGCACTCATTAATAACTCTAGGATTTGTGGATCAATGAGAATAAAGTGAACTAAGAGATGGGTGTGATATATTTTCTTCAAATCAATATAGCATTTACTCATTTGGTTGGAATATAATTTTTGGGTGTCATATCTTTCCTTCAAAGCAAGATAGCATTCATTTATTTGATTGGAATATAATTTTTTCACTTAAAAAGTGTTTCTTCAACCAAAGGAACAAAATCTTTGTAATAGAAGCAACCCTGTAAACTTTATGTTATTTAATTTTTTAATCCCAAATGAAATGCATGGTTTGGTGTGAACTTTATGTTATTTGATTTTTTAATCCCAAATGAAATGCATGGTTTGGTTTTGAGCGTAGTTGTAATGGTTTATTTGAGTGTTCATGCCATTTTATTTTCCACAATAATAAAAACAATAAAACATGATTTGTGCCACAATTACTGATTTTTCTTTCATTATATATTTAAATAACATAGTAAGTTTAATATTTTTATATAACCATTCAACAACCATTTTGTTTTTGTTTTTAGATGTAAAGTTAGATTTATTTATATTAAAAAGTATAAAAAAATTAAATGGTAAAATTGTTTAATAAATTTAAAATGAAATGTTTTTATTTATTTTATTTTAAATATAAATATTATAATGATATGTTTTATCTAATTGTTTTTTATTTTGTTCATTTAAGTTTCTGTGGTGAAAATTATGTTCATTTGTCGGAAAATCCACAGTGTTGATGACATCTTGTCGAAAACCTCTCGTCAACCCTAATTTTCTCCTAAAACTAGGGTTTCACTCAACCAAGCGTATCTCCTTCACCAGCCTCATCACTATTTAATAAAGGCTCTTCTCTTACTATTTTTCTCAGACTTTTTTGTCCTGGTGATGGATCCTGCTATGGATCCGAAACGTCGACGACAAGATGTCATCAACACTGTGGTTTTTTATTTTATTAAATTAAAATTATATTATTTTACATATCTCAATATATTTAGTTGTAAAATGATTTAATAAATTTGAAAATGAATGTTTTTTATTTTAAATATATATTTTTTTTTATTAGCATTTAATACTATAACTTGAAAAATTATGATTAGACATATCTAAAAAAAACTATCATTACAACAAAATCTATATTAATTCTACATTGAAAAGAGTCACCCAACTATGAAATAAGCTATATGTATTGTAAGGTTACTTGTGTATATATGTGTTATAGTACAACACATATAATATATGTGTGATAGTATAACGCATATATTATATGTGTTATAATTAATTTTTAAAATGTATAAAAATTATATAATCATGCCCAAATAATATTAATATTAACTTTGATATGCCAAGAAATAAAATCAAAGTTTAATAAAGTAGGTTATTAATTTTTTTATACAAAGAATTAAGAGCAAAGCTCAATAATTAGGCAGGGACTACCTGCTTTGCAGCTATTTCCCTTGTTTGGTTGAAAGTACTAAAAACATGGTTTAAACTTAAGTCTGTGAGAATTCAGAATTCTTTAGGCCTTAAAATAATAAAGAAAAATCGCTTGACATTAAGTCACCAAAACACATGGTCATGGTCGGTATGGTAAATGCAAAAAGGCCATATAAATATAG
>ML804760.1:36370-51062 GCA_009831015.1 Picea engelmannii
TGCAGAATTTGAAATGAAAGACCTTGGTCTAATGCATTACTTCTTAGGCCTTGAGGTATGGCAGAGTCTAGAGAGAATCTTCCTTAACCAAGGGAAGTACACGGTCGAAATCTTAAAGAGATTCGACATGCTAGAATGCAAGTTCATGAATACTCCCATGAAGCAAAGCTGAAGCTGTTGGTCGATACTTCGTCAGATTTGATAGATGCCACTCTGTACAGAGAGATTATTGGATCGCTAATGTACCTGACGAACACCAGACCAGACATCTGTTTTTCATTGAACACCTTGAGTCAGTTTCTGGTAGAGCCCAGACGTGTTCACCTAGTGGCTATAAAACATGTGATGAGGTACCTTAAAGGTACAGTGGATTATGGTCTCAGCTATGATGGAGATCATGTCTTCTCATTGAGTGGATATACTGATGCAGATTGGGCAGGAAGCGTTGTTGAGAAAAAAAGCACTTCCGGATGTTGTTTCAGTTTGGGATTAGCTATGATCTCGTGGCAGAGTAGGAAGCAATCCAGTATTGCTCTCAGCACAACGGAAGCAGAGTACATTGCCGCATGTTCTGCTAGTTGCGAAGCTATATGGATTCAAAAGTTGCTGACAGGCCTATTTGATTTGGAGATGAGAGCAACCATGATTCTATGTGACAATCAAAGCTGCATTAAAATGACAGAGAATCCTGTGTTCCATGACAGGTCGAAGCACATAGAGATCCGCTATCATTTCATCCGCGACATGGTACAGAGAGGAGCCTTGAAGCTCCAGTACATTGGCACGGATGAATAGGTTGCTGACGTGTTGACTAAGCCTCTATCTCATGTAAAGTTTGAACACTTTCGAGATAAGCTTGGTATAGTCTGAAAGAACCCTCCCTGAAAGGGGGAGTATATGTATTCCTTTCTTTTGACCTAGCTGTTAGACATAAAATAAGATGAGTCATGCTTCTGACCTCGTTGTTAGACGTAAAGCATGACGTCGTGTGATCCTTGCTTCTGACCTCGTTGTTAGACGTAAATCAAGATGAGTCATGCTTCTAACCTCGCTGTTAGACGTAAAGTATGACGCTGTGTGATCCTTGCTTCTGACCTCGCTGTTATATGTAAAGCAAGATGAGTCATGCTTCTGACCTCGCTATTAGACGTAAAGCATGACGCCGTGTGATCCTTGCTTCTGACCTCGCTGTTAGACGTAAATCAAGATGAGTCATGCTTCTGACCTCGTTGTTAGACATAAAGAATGACACTGTGTGATCCTTGCTTCTGACCTCGCTGTTATACGTAAAGCAAGATGAGTCATGCTTTTGACCTAGTTGTTATACATAAAGCATGACGCCGCTGATTCCTTGCTTCTGGCCTAGTTGTTAGACGTAAAGCAAGATGATTCCTCGCTTCTGACCTCGTTGTTAGACATAAAGAGAGATGTTGATGTGTTCCTTGCTTCTGACCTCATTGTTAGACGTAAATCAAGATGAGTCATGCTTCTGACCTAGTTGTTATACGTAAAGCATGACGTTGTGATTCCTCGCTTCTGACCTAGTTGTTAGACGTAAAGCAAGATGTGACTGACACTGAGCTACCAGCTTATCAGCTGTGACATTGAACTAGTGTAGTACTATGATGTGCCAGCCTAGTGCTGTGATGAGGTATCATTTTTACTGATACATATTTGATGCAGATGATGATAGCATTCTTTCGAGAATGATGATGCCGCCGATGAAGAAAACTTCTGATGACTCGTAAATATGCTAGCCAATGTTTCAAGATGATATTGACGATATTGTCCTCCAAATGCCACTGATGATGCAGACCTCTCTCGCCTGATGCTGATGAAGAATACCCTTCTTGTTAACGGGGAGTGTTGAAATAATGTAACTGCGAAGAGCATTCTTATTATTATTGGATTAAATCCCCATTGCGGATTAATCATGTCATTATTATTATTGTTGTTATTGGATTAATCCCCATTGTGGATTAATCATGTCAGTAATTGTATAAGGACCAAATCCCCTTTTGCGGATTGGTCATCAGACAATTATAAAGGGCATAATAAGAAGTCGGCCCCAGCAGTTATTATGGAAGAACCAAAATTAATTAAAGGTGGGTTTACCCACCCAGAGTGAGAGGTCGGCCCTGCCAGTTGTGACCTTTCACACGTGCCAGACTTGTATAAATAAGAGGCTAGTGCCTCACTTCAAACATACAATTCACTTGCTCATTATCTTATGAGGCAAGCTGCAATTACCAGTTGGAGAGAGGAGAATAAGAGTGATGCATCTCTTGGGGAGGACTTTCTGTATTGGTTTGAGTTATCTCTTGAACATTGTATAAGCTATTTATGTTAAGGAAGTTTTTGCTGGGTTTTCTTCCCCTAGAGGGTTTCCCAGGATAAATGTTGTGTCTCTTGTGAATGTGTATTTCTCAGTGATCTTATTCTTATGATGCTCTTATCTAATGAAATGCAAAGAACTATAATAATGGCATAAACATTAACACTTCTTTCATGCACTTTTCCTGTACTTAGGATTTTTCCCAAAACTGTATCAAAACTGCAAAATTGTTTCCAAAGATTCATGTCCAACATTCATGCTTAGGTAGAAGTCCCACTTTATCTTCAACTTGCAAATACTCTAATAAATTAATGGCAAAGGGGCTTGGAAAAATCATGCATCACAGATGAAGGACAACACACCCTCTACAAAGGCACCTGTAAATGAGACTATACAAGCCCTTGTATGTCACGAAACCTCATACCTAGAAGTTTAACACTATCCACCTGATACCCACAACATGACTTAGAAAGGATTGTAATTGGAAACATCCCCTACTTGAGGAATTGGTTCACCCAATAGGGCATTATGACACCCCTCCAATATCTAAATTTGAAGAATTGCATAGGGTCTTTAAACACTTGCTTAATTTGAAAAGGTAGATTTGATGCTCATGTTTAGATGGCTCTTGTATTAAATGTGATTTTATTTGTCGTGATATGTGGACAAATTAGTTTTCTTAGACCTTGTATAAATAAAGGTAATGACATTTCATTTTATCATAACATAACACTTGAGAATTACATATGTTTTGACTGAAATTTTTGCCTCTCTTCGGAAAATCGATATATCTTTCTCTCTCTCTTGTTATTTGGATGCTAGTACTTATCTCTTTTGAAAGAAGTGGTGCACTATCTCTCTTGGATGCTTCTATTTGCTTTGTGATGGAGGATGCTTGGTAAAAGAGGGTTTTGTCTTGCTATCTAGTGGAATTGGTGAGGAATTTTTTGCATATTGCTAGTATCTCTTCTTGTTTCATGGTTGTTAATGTTCAAAACCCTTGGAGGAGTATAAAGACATACACCCTCCATCAATGTCCATTATTTGTTTTGGAGAAACAACTTAACAAGGCTGTTAGGAGGAGTAAAAATGATTACACCCTCCTAGATTTACCTTGTTAGTTTTGTTTTCCCTAGGGAGTAAAAAGGCTTACACCCATAGGGAGGTAACACAACTAGATTTTGCAACAAGAGACCCCATCATCCAAATAATAAAGGCACTAGTCTAATTGCTTATGATAAATAAAATCATTGCATTGGTATATGTGAATTTTGGAGATATTGCATTTGTTCAAGTTGAAATCAATTTTACATGCTATAAGCTTGCTTGAGCCACTAGAGCATCCAACTCATCCAAGTGATTCTTATTTATGTTATAATTTAAAGCTACAACCATTATGGCTGCATCAAACCTCTCTCTAATCATCTTTGTCACTTTTTCTACCACTAAAAATTACAAGTAAATAGTGCTAATTATTCTTCTTGTTAAGGGCTTTCATTTGAGTGCTTTTCTTGTGAATTTCAATGGCTAGAACTTGCTTCTATAGAAAAAAAATTCTGCAACCACAAGGATGCCCTAATATATGTTAAATTTGGCAGCATCGACAATCATTTTCCAATGAGAGGCCATATGGGCCACCCTGAGGCTAGCCAGATAGATTTGGAGAATCAACCAGTCTTGTTAGGTATTGACAAAAGCTAGGGGGAACGTACAACCTCTGTGAGTCAAACCAAACATCAGGATGAACAAGATGTTATGTGAGTCTAATGCAAAATTCAGGGGGAATGTACAACCTTTGTGAGCATAGACAATCTAGTGCAAAAGTCAGGGGGAACGTACAACCTCTGTGAGCATAGACAGACTAGTGCAAAAGTCGGGGGGAACGTACAACCTCTGTGAGCCTAGTCAAGCCTTGTGAGGCATGAGAAAAAGTCAAGTCATCTAGCAAAAGTTAGGTTGAATATAAAATTCCTATGAGCTAAAAACAAATGATATTCCTAATATTGCAAATGATATAAATGTATTGATCTAGTGCATTGGAACGTGTAACATTATCCACCATGAAGAGAATTTCAAATTGCCTTGTAAAGAGTCGAGTTGTAACCGAAGTCTCAAGTCTAGTTCTATTTTATAACTAAAGTGTAATGTTGAGTCGTAACTGAAGTCTTAATTCTAGTTCTATTTTAGAATTAAAGTGTAACGCTGAGTTGCAACTGAAGTCTTAAGTCTAGTTCTATTTTAGAACTAAAGTGTAATGTTGAGGTGTAACTGAAGTCTTGAGTCTAGTTCTATTTTTGAACTAAAGTGTAATGATGAGTTGCAACTGAAGTCTTAAGTCTAGTTCTATTTTCGAACTAAAGTGTAATGTTGAGTTGTGACTGAAGTCTCAAGTCTAGTTCTATTTTCGAACTAAAGTATACCAGTCTCAAGTCTAGTTCTAAGTTCGAACTAAAATATGAAGCTGAGTTATGATTAAAGCATGCAAACAAATTACTATTTCGAGCCTCTCCTCTTCTCCTCTTCAACCTATATAAGTAGAGGTTGACCCCTCTCTTCAACATAGTTTGATATGCAGGTTAAGGGTGAAGCAATAGAGGCGCATATCAGTGATAAAGAGGCAACATACCAAAGAATCATATTAGTGTTGTATATCAACAATAGAGGTTGCATATCAAAGGCGTATATCAACAACATGTCAATGTTATATATCAACAATAGAAGCAACATATCAGAGGTGTATTTCATCAAGGTCTCTTAGGTCTTTGTCAGGTCAGAGTCATATTGGCAAGCTCTTTAAGAGAAAAACATTCATGGTGGATATTTGTAAGTGATCTTACATTATTAATGCAATAAAGGAATATCGTTTGTTGAGGTTTTTCTTCCTGTACAAGGTTTCCCCAGGGTATATGTGTTGTTGATGTGCATGCTTACTTATTTACATAGTTATTGCTATTCAGATATGATTTGGTATTGTTGAAGTGTATTAAGCCGGAATCAAAGTATTGAAGAAAATAAAAGAATTAATCCGCATAAGAAATCAAGCTCATAATTTAACATGGTATCAGAGCTTAGGGTGTGTTAAATGTGTTGAAGTGTAGCAACAAATACACACAAATCCAAGCTAGCTTGATTAAGTTTCCAGTGTGAGGTCCATGGCATCCTCCATTTCAGTCAAGGTCGAGGATATGCTCGAAGGAGCTTGCAACTTCAATATGTGGAAGCTCCGGATAACAAATATCTTGTAGGAGCATGATCTTGAGCAGTATGTGACCAGAGTGGTGGAGGAACCCACGAATAATGCAGGAAGACCAACCTTCAGGAAGATTCAAGCAAAGGCTAAGAAAATCATCTTTGACTCAGTCAAAGACAGTATAATTCTCGCAATGACTTTGTTAATCACTGCCAAGGACTGTATGGATACCTTGGTGAATTTGTATGAGAAACAGGCTCCAAGTCAGAAGAGGACACTTAAGAAAAAAACTTAAGTATTTGAAGATGGAGAAAGGTGAATCAATGGCATCTTTCTATTCCATGATAGCCCAAATTAGAGATTAGTTTTTGGTCACAGAGGTGACAGTGGACAATGATGATTTAGTGCAGGCCATTTTTTATGGTCTTCCTTCTTCATGGGAGACATTCTTATCCAGTGTAAGTGGGAGAGAGATTCAACCCACGTTTGAGAGGTTATGGCATGATTGCCTCCAGGAGGAGAGTCGCACAGCTACCAGGAACGAGCCAACGAAATAAGAGCACTCAACTTTAGCATCAAGATTCAAGGGAAAGAAGAAATACATTGTCCAAAAAGGCTCTCAGAGGAAGACAAACACCAAAGGTACATTCAAAGGCAAGAATATTGATACATCTAAGATTAAATGCTTTAGTTGTCATAAGTTGGGTCATTTTGCTAAAGATTGTTGGTTTAGAAAGAAATATCCAAGGATAGGGAAACATCACGCCTCAACTCTTGAGGATGATGAATCCAAAAGAAAACAGGAAATTCCTTCTAATGTGAAAGAAAATAGAAAAGAATATTACTTGGTTTCAACCTTATCCAATTTAATTTTCACGGGGCTGAAAACTTGGTTAGTAGATAGTGGTGCATCAAAACACATGACATGGTACAAGGAGATCCTCTCATACTTTGAGTCAAAATCTTTTGTAGAGCATGTTGAGCTTGGGGATGAAAAATGTTACAAGATAGAGGGAGTAGGCTCTATCTCCTTCAGATTGGAATCTGGGGCTAGACTTCATGTTGATGAAGTATTATATGTTCCAGGGCTCAAGAAGAATCTACTATCAGTTGCAACCCTTGAGGACAAGGGGGTGATATTCAAGGACATGAAGGCACTACTATGGGCTAAAGGTAGCCACTTAAGTACAACAAAACCCCTTGGAACTCGCAGTGAAGGACTGTACGTCGTGTCAGGACAATCATTCCATGCATTGGCTCATGATGCGACTAGCTCTAGCGAGTTGTGGCACAAAAGACTTGGGCATATTCATTACAAAGCTCTTCCAGATCTACAGAACATGGTATGTGGCATGCCCTCTATTTCTCTTAGTAAAAATGAAATTTGTAAGGGATGCATGCTAGGTAAAAATATAAAGAAAGCATTTCCTAGTAGTGACAACTGAGCTCAAGGCATCTTAGAGCTGGTTCATTCTGATGTATGTGGTCCCATGTCATCTCCCTCACTCAGTGGTTGTTTGTATTATGTCATTTTTATTGATGATTACTCAAGAAAATGTTGGATATATTTCCTTAAAGCTAAAAGTGACACATTTGATAAATTCAAAGAATATAAAGACTTTATTGAAAAACAGACAGGGAAACACATTGGAATCCTTAGAACAGACAATGGAGGAGATTTTGAATCTCTCCAGTTTGAGGATTTTTGCAAGTCAACAGGAATCAAGAGACAGTAGACAGTGCCATATAACCCCAACAAAATGGAGTTGTTGAGAGGAAAAACAAGACAATTTGTGAGGTAGCGAAAGAAATGATGTTTGACCAGGATCTGTCAAATTCTTTATGGGCACAAGCTACCTCCACTGCCGTGTATATTCAGAATAGGTGTCCACATGCTATCTTGAAGGACAAGACTCCTAAAGAGGTCTTCTCAGGGATCAAACTTGAAGTAGGGAATCTAAGGATATTTGGGTGTCCTGTGTATATATGTCTCTAAGGAAAAGAGGACAAAGATGGAACCCTCAGGAAAGAAAGGGGTTTTTGTGGGGTATAGTGAGAACTCCAAGGCTTACAAGATTTATGTACCAGGTCAGAGGAAAATAGAGGTAAGCAGAGATGTGACTTTTCGTGAGGAAGTCACATTTAAGAAATCCAGAGAGCTTCAGTAGGAATCAGAAGCAGTTCAACCAGCTTCACCCTCTTCTGAAAATGAAGAGTCAGATGATCAGAGGGAGGAACCTCGTGAAGGACCAAGTAATGAGCCCGTAGAACCTGCTGAAGTGTTAGAAAGAACTCTTGAAAAACCTCCATCTAAAAGGAAGCCATGGTGACTTAAAGAAATAGTGTAGGAAGCAGAAATGATAGCTTCTCCCAAAGGAACTTTCAGGGAAAGGAAGAGGCCTCATAGGTTTGGAGGCTATGTTGCACTGATGAGCAACATTAGTGATGGTGAACCTTCTTCATTTGAAGAAGAAGATAAATTACAAGTATGGAAGGATGCCATGCTTGATGAATACATGTCTATTATAAAGAACAATGTTTAGAACATTGGGTCGAGGCCAAAAGACAAATTAGTGGTTTCTTCCAAATGGATCTATAAGATCAAACATGCAGTTGATGAAAGTGTGGAAAAGTTCAAAGAAAGATTTGTAGCCAGAGGCTTCACTCAGAAAGAAGGAATCGACTACAAAGAGACATTTTCCCATGTAGCCAGGTATACCTCCATTCAAACTATTATTGCTTTAACTTTCGTTCTTGGTTGGAAGCTACATCAGATGGATGTAAAAACAACATTCTTGAATGGAAAGATTGAACATGAGGTATTTGTGGAACAACCAGATCATTTTGTACTGCGTAACAAAGGCACTCATGTATGCAAGCTAAGGAAGGCCTTGTATGGTCTTAAGAAGGCTTCGAGAGTTTGGTATGACAGGATTGATGGATTCTTAAAAGCCCGGGATTTCAGAAAAGTGATGCTGATGCAAATCTGTACTTCAAGGTAAGAGGTAACCAACCTATTATACTAATCCCATATGTTGATGATCTCTTTCTAACAGGAGATGAAGGGCTAATAGCCTGGTGTAAGATGGAGCTAACCTCAGAATTCGAGATGAAAGATTTAGGCTTGATGCATTACTTCCTAGGATTTGAAGTGTGGCAAAGACATGGCGAGATATTTCTGGCACAAGGAAAATACACAGTGGATGTACTAAAGAGGTTTGGTATGATGGATTACAAATCCGTGTCCACTCTGATGGTTACCAACCTGAGGAAGCTGCATGATTATGATACAGGTTCAAATTTGGTGGATCCCACCATGTATAAGCAACTGATTTGATCATTGATGTACATGATCCACACTAGGCCAAATATATGCCATGTAGTGATTGCAATGAGTCAGTTCATGACTGAATCGAGGGGCTATTAATTATGGTCTGAGATATACATCCAGTGGTGGTTTATTTTTGCATGGTTTATTAATTATGGTCTGAGATATACATCCAGTGGGCTATTAATTATGCTCTGAGATATACATCCAGTGGTGGTTTATTTTTGCATGGGTATGCAGATGTTGGTTGGGCAGGAAGCCTAGTGGATCGAAAGAGTACTTTCGAATACTGCTTCAGTTTAGGATCCACTATGATCTCTTGGTCAAGCCGGAAGCATGGATCCATTGCACAGAGTACAACAAAGGATGAGTACATTGCAGTCTCAAGTCTAGTTCTAAGTTCGAACTAAAGTATGAATCTGAGTTATGATTAAATCATGCAAACAAGTTACCATTTCGAGCCTCTCTTTTTCTCCTCTTCAGCCTATATAAGCAAAGGTCGACCCCTCTCTTCAACACAGTTTGATATGTAGGTTAAGGGTGAAGAAATAGAGGCACATATGAGTGATAAAGAGGCATCATACCAAAGAAGCATATTAGTGTTGTATATCAACAATAGAGGTTGCATATCAGAGGCCTATATCAACAACATATCAGTGTTGTATATCAACAATAGAAGCAACATATCAGAGGTGCATTTCAGCAAGGTCTCTTAGGTCTTTGTCAGGTCAGAGTCATCTTGGCAAGCTCTTTAAGAGCAGAACATTCGTGGTGGATATTTGTAAGTGATCTTACATTATTAATGCAATAAAGGAATATCGTTTGCTGGGGTTTTTCTCCCTGTACAAGGTTTCCCCAGGGTATATGTGTTGTTGATGTGCATGCTTACTTATCTACATAGTTATTGCTATTCGATTATGATTTGGTATTGTTGAAGTGTATTGAGTTGGAATCAAAGTATTGAAGAAAATAAAATAATTAATCCGCATAAGAAATCAAGCTCATAATTTAACAATATATTGTTGATAAAACCATTTTTCAGACCTCTTTTACCATAAAAACTTGTGTCTAAGTGTTGGGATATTACTTACATGTTTAGTGCTTTATTCCCCAATAATTATTTGGTGTTTTGCATTGTTAATTGTTCAACTATTGACATCTTACATTGCTGACATATGTTTTGTTGCAATTTTGGGATAACAAAGCTTCTTGATTGTTCCCCCTTGATTCAAGGCTTGTATATCTATCTTGTGTCATGTTTCGAGCAGTTTTAACATTGTCTTGTAGGTACACCATACTTTTTCAACCATCCTTCATCAACAAGACTCTTCTCCAAGCCTTATCCTTCTCCAAATCTGACATATAGGGGTTTTCACCATCATCTTCTCACTTTCCATCTTAATCCCCCTAAGGTCATCGATATTCCCCCCTTGTGGTGACTTATCATCACTAAAACAAGGGGAGTGTCTATCTAAGGTGAAAGTGGGTGGGTACTCCCATAGTTGTCACAATGTTGTGGTTTGGGTCGGGCTTTCCCCAACCTACAATTTGTGCGATAAAAATGAATACATAGAGTAGTAGCCCGTGCTGCAATATTTACCTATGCAAATGTCATTGCTTGGATTCTCAAGCATGTATACTTGGAGAACGAATACATATGTAATGCTATGGAAGAACCCATAGCTTCGTTCCAGCCAACCAATATGGAAAAATTTTAGCTTTTAGAGAAGGGAACCTGGAAGTTTGATGAAGAACTTCTCGGTGGATTCAAGTGCATGGAAAAAACATTTCTCAACATCTGGTATAAACTAGATAAATCATTCAAACACAGACCGATTGATATCTTGTTAGCAAACTTAATAAATTCGATTGCAGTCGTTAAGGAATCCAATCCCAGAACATTTTCGGATTTTCACATGTCCTCGTACCTTCTGGGTATCATCTACATGATGCATCAATATCCAAATATGGGTTGGGCATGAAAACAAACAAACCCATCCTTCCACATCTACTGCAAAGTGCTCTGGGAGCATAAGTATAGGACAAAGTACCATATGATATGTGACCACTTCCTGGCCCCATTATATAAGTTCATTTTTTGCAGGCCAACCTTGTTCATGACTGACAAGGCATTGACGATAATCAGAAGGATAGGGGACTCATACTTAATGGAGCATGGCATGTACATCGAAATATACAGAGCAACCAAAGCTCCACACTTGCTCCCCATATTTATCGTAGACAAATTGGTGCTCTAATAAGTGGCCTACCAAACACTGATCAATGGAGTTGGGGCATTGCTCTAACGCGATAATAAATATATTTGGTCCCCACTTCCATTATGGACTGGTTCCTACTTGTTCGCAACCACCAAGAAAGATTAGGATGAAGTGGATACATTATTATCGTACCATTTTAGAGAAGAACAATTCAGAAGGAATGACCCAAAGAAAGTGGTCAAGGAGCATTGTAATAAGTATAGTGTCCCATGGGAATACACTTTAGCCACATGGGAGGAAGTGGAAGTCCATTGCGGTGCTAGGACATACAAGGAGGTCATTGCTAGGAGACAAGGAAAGGCCCTAGGGAGAGTCATAGATGAATAAAGAGCCTGCGAGGAAGCTCGAAAGAAAGAAGAAAACCATGCAATAGAAAAGGCATATATTGCAACCACATCTGTGCATTCTAGATCAATGGGAGAAGAAGAAATAACAATGGAAAAGAAGAGGATAAATAAAGAAAGAATCCATAAAAAGAAAGAAGATGTGGTAGAAAATAAGAGGAAAACCAATGAAGCCAAAGCCAAGGAAAGATTTGATGTAGCGGAAACAATGACAACAACTAAAGAAGAGGAAGAAGAAAAGGTAGCTACTGAGAAAAACATAGAAGGTGTGGTCGAACGAAAAGCGACAATAGAGAAAGTAGCAACAAAAGTTGCATAAAAGGCAATTGTGGAAAATAAAGCTACAAAAGAAGTTGCAACTAAGGCGACAGAGGAAAATCAATGAAAGAAATATGAAGAAGCTGAGAACGATGACACAATACCAATGGACACCGATATCCCGAAGATATCAATGGGAGGTCCCAACAACCACACTCAATTCAACGGGTTGGATCTGGGACATCGTAATCCACATAAACCAAAAAAAATACCAAACTTGAAAAAGTTCAAGTATGAAAAATCCACTAGCCGCATAGTACAACAAGAAGTTTGAAACATCCTGGTCACATGAGGCAATTCATTGTCGATGCTCATAGAAACTCCAGTGACAAAAAAAAATAATTATGATCCTGTTGACCACCTATTTCAACTAGGGGGTCAGCTCCATGTACCATGAATATATGCACCTGATGGTGCTACCAAGTTGAAGATTTGTTGGTTCTACAAGGCAGTTTTTGGCCTTCAACACTTATTTTTGTAATTGGAATTTCTGCTCCCCTGTGTGGGATAATAATGTAATGGGTTTGTAGGGATCATAGTTTAGGTCAGTTTCCTAGGACTTCATCATTAGAGGAGTCCCTTTCAATGATTGTTTTTTCTTTAGGTTATTAATTTGGCCTAACCAGCCTTATTAATTTCCCTTGAGTTTTTCACTCCCACAATAATTCTCCAAAGTGGTGAAAGACGTTCTAATGATCGAGCCCATGGGGTAGATAAGGTCTATGAGTGTTGTAAATGACCATGCTAGACATTTCATAGTCTTGCATAATTCCATTAAGTTTTGATAGGATTTTTTAAATAATTAAAATTCCCGCAAACTGGGGATTTTTAATTATTTTTTATGTAAAATGTAAAAAAGTGGTCCTTGGGGATTTTGTATAGGGGTATGAGTACTCAAATAAAATGGTTCATGAACCCCTACACCCTTGGACCAAGTCTCAACTCATTTGGACAAGTTTTGCTAGGTCATTTTCCATGAGGAGTCTAAGTCGGTCAAAAATCAAACATGTAATTGGCTTAATTAAAATAACCAAATTTTGTAAAAGTCACAAAAGTCACGAGAGAGAGTGGGAAAAGTGTCCCAAATGAACTTCCTAAGTTGGGAAAATGATTTCCAACTTAAAAATACCCCCTTTGCTTAGCCCACAACCCACATTGACCATCTCCTTAGAAGAGGGGCGCCCCCCTTTGCTCAATATTTCATGAAAAATTAAAAATACTTCATGCCCCCCCCCAAAACTTGCTCTTCCTAAACTTGAAAAGGTGTATAGGAGGAGAGTAAATAGATTAGTTCCTCGTAGGCTGCTTGATAGTCTTGGAGAAGAAGCAATCTCTGACATACATCACTTGTTTTCAGATAATAACCCTACAACTGTTAATACTACAACAACTAATTCTAATGTAACCATGAGTATGCTTTTGAGGCCTTGAATTTTGTAGCAATCCAAGGGGCTCCTCACACGATTCCTGGCAAAGCCATTGAGAAGTTGCCTTGTTTTTCAGGAAATAATGTTGTTAGTTTCAACTCTCATGTGTTGAATTTTGATCTATGTATATTGAAGTATTGTCAAGGTCATGATGAAGAGGATGTTAAGATGACATTGTTTGTATACTCTTTAGAGGGGGATGTTGCAGAATGGTTTTCAGAATTTGATCCCAACAAGTTTAGCACCCTAGTCGAAATAGTGAAAGATTTCAAGGAAAGGTGGGGTGATCAGAAGGAAAATAGATTTTTACTAGCTTCCCTTAGTTCAATTTAGAAAAAAGAAAATGAAACTATGGATGAATTTAACAAAAGATTTACTGACTTGGTGAAAAGTCTCCCTACAGACATAAAGCCTTCAAATGCTGCAATTTTGATTTATTATATGGAATTTTTTCAGGGGGAAATGAGATATGCACTAAGGGATAAGGATCCTCAAACACTTAAGGATGCACAAGTTATGGATATGAGGATTGATAAGAATATGCATGATGCTAGGAAATATAATATTCTCAGTTTTACTAGAGGGACTTCTTCCCAACCTTATGAAGAAAAGAAAAAGAAAGTTGAGAATCAAAGATATTATAATGATGGCATTAAAAAACTCACTCAATTGATTAAACAAATGGAGATTAATCATGCTAATCAATTGAAGGAACATGTTAGTCAAATGAATGCCATGCAAAATAGGTTGATAGCCATGGAAAGGCGTCAAGCTAGTAGACCCCAACATACGCCAAATTACAATTGGCCTAAGAGACCTCCTCCCCAATATCAGAGACCACCAAATCCATTTGAAAATGAACATGTTAATATGTTTGGTCATGAGTATAATGTTGGCATGTATGATTGGATGGATTTGATGGAACATAGAGAGGGGGTAAGTTGCATGAATAAGTGAGCTGAAATGGCTAGGTATAGAGGCATTACCTACCAAAGGTATGAAAATAGAAGTCAAGATAGAAATCAAGAAAACATTCCCAAGGTATCCCCAACCTCTCCTAAGTCAAATGTGTATGCAAGCTCATATTTAAATATTGACTTAGGAGGATGGCTAAGTAATGCAAATATGTTGGTGCCTGTGTTAGAAATAATGAAGATTCCTTCTCAGAGGGAGAAGCTACTCAGAGCCATAGAAAATCCTTCTCAAAATAATGTTGACATTCCACCAACAATAGCTTATCAGGATGCCCCGGTTATCTTTCAGAATATGGATAGGGGAAATGAAAAGAATAGACCTTTTTACCTATCTTTGTTCATGAATGATTTTACTCTTCACAATTGTATGCTTGATTCAGGAGCTAGCTCAAATGTTATGACTAAGAAGGTAATGGAACAATTGAACTTAAGAATATCTAGACCTTACCATAACATTTGTGCCATGGATAGTAAAACGATTCAAGTGCATGGTTTGA
>ML804760.1:73974-86736 GCA_009831015.1 Picea engelmannii
TTAAGTGTAAAAAGCTGTGATTTGGTTGGCATCAAAGTATAGATTATTTTATTTGGTTTAGTATGCAAAACGTTCACTTTTTGCCTTCCAAAATTGACCTAACAATAGGGCTGACGTCACCCTAAATCTGTAACAGTGACGCAACAACAATTTTTATATATGAGCAGATTTATAATATGTGTTGCATTGTGACAATTCAACGATTTGATTCTATACATTGAATGTTGTTATCTCTTGTGTATTTATTGAAGAAGTGACATCAATATAAGCTTTTATTGCAATCATTGACTTCGTCAATAATTACTCTTATCATTGCTCATATATATTTAAAGATAGTCATTGCTATAGTGAAGTACTAACCACTGCAGCACGTTCTAGTTCTTTTTGTATTGTCTCGCAAACAGGTGCCTTCCAGTGGGACTCTTCTTCTTTTGACTATCATTTTGGCAGTAATCTGTGAAGGGAAGCCTATTCTTAACCTTCAAAGCCTTAAACCTTGATCCTTCTCCTTCAGAAACCCAGATTACTAGGGACGTCTCCCTTGGGATTAGACACCCTAAATAGAAAGATCTCCCCATCGAGGTGACAGTGGGTGGGGAAGCTCCCGTTATGCCAGTTTGAAGCCTTGACTCAAGCCACCTAAACCCTTCTTACAAACTGTGCAATAATAGGTGGTAAACCCAATATCTCCTCAAATACATCTGCATACTTCTGTATCACTAGAAATTCCTCAATATTTGGGCTTATACACTTTCCTATCTCTTCCACATGAGTTGCATAAAATTGACACACTTTCCTTAATCATCTCTTCGCTTGCAAGGAGTGAAATATACCTTATAGAAATGGGTCTTGGAATTCCTTTTACTATCCTTTGCTTTCCTTCTTCATCCATACAAGTGAAAGTCTTATTATGGCATTCTAGGATAACATGGTGTGTTACACATTATTTTGGTCACCCTGGTGATGTGTCTACAAGCATGTATTCAGCCTCTCAAAAGGATCTTTCCCATAAGAAAATTAATTGGTTTCCTTCTCTACAAGACTTGTTTTTAGAAGGATGTCACAGGATAGTAGTATTACACAGTGCAGAAATGCCTGCTCTAAACCTATTATGTGGGGTTTCTGCAGGCTGCTATATAGACAGGTGCAACGACGTTCTAAAACTGAGAAAAAGGAAGAAGTTAACGAAAGTTCTAGAAGGAATCTTCTAGAACATGAGGTGGCATCCATATGGTTAGGATCTTACTCACCTCTCTAATTTGGTGGGATCATCCTGATCTCCTTAGCCATCTCTCTTTCTCCTATATAATGAGGGATTTCTCATGGAAAAGGTTAAGCAAAAGCATTAAGCAAAGAGAAAGTAAGAAATGATTAAAGTTGAATAGGTTGTGAATTGTGTGAGGTACTCTACATCAGATGCTTGAAGACTTCATCTCAACCTATCAAGTTATCGTGGATCATCTTCATGCAAGATTGGAGCAAGTGTGTGTGTCAAGAGAAAGGGCCACCGAAAGGGAATTTAGCAACATCAAGGTTGTTTGGTTCTATATTCCACTTTTTCTTAATATAATACAGTGGAATGTTTCTTTCCCATAAAATCATTCTCATTTTATTGCATGAATCCTTGATCACATGCATAGGTTGTCATTGAATATATTATTGTTGCTTTCACTTAGGTTGGTTTGTGTTTCATTGCAGGATCAATATCACAAGAGCACCGGAGCAAAGCAGGGACAACAAAGACATAAGGAAGCGATATTCAAAGGTATGTCACTCATCCTCTCTTTGATAATAGATTCAATTATTAGAACTTAGGGAAAGCGCCATGTCCTGTCTTGTTTTGTTCTAGATCTAGGTGGATCTAGGGATATTAGTTTATGTCCGCTTTTACCGATATTATCCAATAACAAAATTGGCGACCATACTGGGGATACAACCTGTTTTTGGTTTTTGCTGTCCATTTATCCTTAGCCTATCTTTTTTCATTTTGTTTCAGTCTCTGAGCCTGTAAGGGATCAATGCAGACTCTTTGGAACTGAAAGTTTCCTTAGTTCCTTTATCAATTTCCAATTTTCTTGTCTCTACAGACGTTTCTGCAATGTGTTCTATATGCCACCTATAGAAACTTTAGATTTTTGCACCTAGACTATTTAGGCCAGTGCGAACTTTCCACACCCTTCCCATTGCTAGCCTGCGGAAACTGTTGATTTCCGCACTGTAACCTACTGTTGGCCTGCGACAGTGTCTGTAATTTTTTTTGGGTTTGGGTCTTGTTGTCTTTTGATGCCCATTTTTGACTTGATCATCTGGGAGAAACTTTTGAGGTCAATATCTGACTAATTGTTGAGTTTAAGGCTTGTTTTTTGATTGGTTTTCAATGATTAAAAACCCTTCATTATCATTTTGTAAGTTTTTTCTTCTCGATTTTTATCAACAAGGATATAATCTCTGATTACGAATCTGAGTGCTTGATTGATTAAAAGTCTTTCATTTGAGTGAAGTTTCAGATTATTTTGTATTTGTTGGATTGCTTGTTGATTTGAAAGCCATTGCTTGTTTGCATTTGATAAACACTTTCTTGTCATCTTTGTTTTTATCTTCATTGGAAGTTTGATTTGGGTTTATGTTGAGTGAATCCATTTTCTTTGATTACATTTCCTTTCTTTAGTATACCTCAGATCTGGTTCCGAAAAGGAAAATTAAAGTTATTTATTCTTTTTAACTAATCATTCATAAAAAAAAATTCATTCAAAACTAAAAAAGAAAAATTGAAAATTTGCATTGCTTATGATTGTTTGGAATTGTAGTTCATTCAGGAAAAAGAAATTATATTTTGTAGCTTTCGTGTTTCCGAAAAGATATCTTATCCCTATTGTAGATAGAATTCATTGAACAAAAGATTGCATCATTCATATTTATTTTCATATCATTTGGTCAAGGTCTCTCAGAACATTGGTTTCATCTCCATCTCCCTCTTGAGTAAACAACAACCTCTAAAAACATTGCGTAATCTAAAATTTAATTAACAACTTTTATTTTTTAGGGATCTTTTACACCAACATTAGCTAGGCTAGCGCTTTGGAATAGGTTGTGAGACACACTCTCCAAAGCACAAAACACACAATAGCATCTTGTGATAGGGAGTGTTCAAATCCATTTGCAACATTTTGTCCTGGGAAGCCCTTCTCACACAAGGGTCAAACCTGAGGTCACATTGAGACTGGAAGAGTTACTCACCCTGCTTTGTTGGTCTTGGTGTAGAGATTGCACGTATTATGAGGGTCGCTTGAAGGTATACCCACAATTATGAGTGGAAGCCTCTCAAGTTTATTTCGAGCTGGATACCCTGCCTTTGTACGTGGATTGGATTGTCGACTGTTTCCCCAGGCATCACTGTTGTTTTTGGTAACCTTAGTAGCCTATCTTTTTAGGGTCTTACACAAGGTGACTGTGGAGAGGCAAGTCTTCACAGTACCTGGAATCAACGTTGCCCAGACTCACTCGGGCTCCTTGGAGGGTATACCCATGATTATGTGTGGGAGCTTGCACTAGGGTGTAAGTTCGTTAAGCAGGTCATCAACGTAACGTTTCCACCCGTTCTATCCCAACCCCTTCTTGTCTTGACTTCACGACGTTGGATTTCATCACTAACTAGTGACTTCGAAACAAGAAGGTTTGTTTGTCTGGTTTGATCTCTAGATTTTATTAGCGAGTGTTGTTTGTTTTCGTAGTTGGCCATAGATTTTTTCCGCAAAATATTTGGTTCGTCCAACATTGACCCTCCACGTCATTCGCGTAGGGTACATGGACTTCCTTCAGAAAATATGGAAGATTCTTGCCCTCTACCCCCTCATTCACTAGAGGGATCTCCTCAAAAGAGCAAGCTCCAGGACACTGTAACCTCATAAGAGGAAGGTTCCGCCTCTCTAGAAAGTTTTCGAATTGTTTATGATTCTCTAAAGGCTTTTTGCATTCCTTATGTATACGAGAGACGTATTCTCTAGCTGAATTCATCTGGAGAAGTTGTTGTTGACACTTCTGGAATACTGACCAGACCCTATTTAGGCCTTGGATTCGGGGATCCCCTTTGGACTACCGACATATTTGGAAGCCCGCCTCACACGGTGCGGGACCTTTACGGCTCAGGGGAAAGTGTTGATACATTTTTTGTATCGCAATTGCTCGAAACGTCTGTTACCTACACGATACCTTTAAACCATTTGACTGGTACAACTAGCAATGTTATCGTTGGTCCAAACACAGTCAGTGAATCCTAGTTCGACTTTTTCTCTCCAAATGGCCCATTCTACTATGGTCCCTTATGCTACGACTATTCCTATAGGGAACGTGGTGGTTAACCAAGCTCCCATTGGTACACCACTCTTGTCTAGAACTATCCCCTCGCTCCCTCCTGGGTATCATTCTTTGAATCCTTCCATTGCTATCCCTACCTGGGTTCCATCCGGAGTTTATGGATTTTCTATTCCACCTGAGTACAATGTTGCTACCAATTTTGTTCCTACACCTTCCCAGGTCCTCTCCGAAGGGTCTTATCCACCTTTTCACGGGGGATCTGACCCTAGTGGCTCCAATCCATTGGAAGCACCCATCACATGTTCATTCTGGTTATCAGATTCCCGTTGGAGGGCAATCTCATGCTGGGGGAAAACTTCAATTTGGGGGGCAAACTCAAGTTGGGGCACCACCTCCATTTGGAGGACAACCTCAGATTGGAGCTTATAATTCACAGTATGGACAGAATACGTCGGACTTACTAGCTCACCTTTGGAACCTTTGTGTTCAAGGAAACCCGCAATCCTCTGGGGGGAAACCTTCTCAAGCTAACTTTTTGTGCCCCTAACTATGGTCAACCATATCTAGGTTCTTTGAGTTCCACTTGGGTTCCACACGTTCAATCTAGTGTCCCTTTCCAAGGGAACATTCCCAGCCAAACCAACCTTATGGGCTACATGCCTCCACATCCTCGATCGAATCTGTCAGGATACTCCACGTATATGTAGACTGCTTACAGTCCTACTGGTATACCGGTGAGACTTCCTCCCCAAAGTCACGAGTATCCTCACGTGAATAGACAACTTATTTTTCTAGCCACTTTGGATCTACCTGACTTGTCTAGAATCTTGAATGATCCTATCTTACATTCTCCCCATTGGCCTGTCATACCAGCCAAATTACCGTCCAACATCACCAAATTTGATGGTAAACTGAGAGAAAATCCAAACAATCATGTTATGACTTTCCACCTTTGGTGTTCGTCCAACTCTTTGATGGACGACTCCATTTGGTTACATCTCTTTCAATGAACTCTCACGGGTTCGGCCACAAAGTGTGGTATATAGAATTACCGCGAGGTTTCTTCAACGAATTCAACACCCTTGCCATGGATTTTCTCACACATTACCAACTACCCATCTGCTACGAGACAAGAACCGAGATTTCAAGTTCCTTTAAACAGTCCTCTGCCACTCACATTTCCGATCACATCCATGAGTGGAGACGCAGGAGACACTTGATCAAACTCGACCTTCTTGATCAGTTATTGGATGAGTGGTTCAGCAAGTCATTCATCAATTAAATATCGCGTGATATTTCCATGGGTGGCGTTGTCACTGAAGAGCAACTGATTAGTCACGCTCAATACCTAGATATCATTTATTTGCAAACGGGCACTCTTTACGACTTACTCCCTGACGCTCCTCGCCCTTCTACCACCGCTACCTCAACAACCCCTGCAGCTTCTCATGTTGTTGATGGTGTGATTGGTACTTTCCATGCTCAACCTCAATCCATGCATGCCTCTCACACCAATCCCAAATCCCATGCTTCTAATGTTCAAACTGCTCTGACTTTCCATCGATAAAAATTCAGAGGTTAACTTCGTTCAATCTACCCCTACTGGTAAAAATGAATCTAAAAAAGGAAAGGGTAAGAATAAGGAGGATAAAAATAATAATCCACAATCTGACAAGACCAAGACACAACCTACTGATGATAAGGATAAATGCAAACCTTGATATCCTTTCCTTATCTGTGGTGATGATCACTACACGAAGGACTGTCCAAGACGTGCCGAGGTCACAAAGTTCCTTCAAGGGACCACGAAACCTCCTACACATGTTGTTTTGTATCAACCCTTCCCTTCTCAACAACAGGCCCAATTGGTCATCCATGATCAACCTTATTCTTCCACTACTTCGTATGTCCTTATGTGTACTTGTGATTCTAAGAAGAATGGCATTGCACTTACTACTCGGGCCAAAGATTACTCTCCTTCTAAGGAGAAAGTTGACGATGTCCCACCTTCATTGGTTCAACCACCTCCTTCGACTCCACCTCCCAATGATCCTCTTCATCTCGAACGATTAGGCCTTGATACAGTTCTTTGCTCTCCTCCAAAGGGTGTTGTTCGAAAGTCTGCCTTTAATCCTCATGCATGTGCTGCTCAAAACTACAGTATTGTAGAAGACCTTGTGCAAGCACCCTCCGTGATGTTAGCTCTCGAAGTTCTTCAAAGTTGTCCCACTCAATGGAAGGCATTGTTAAAGGCCATTGGTGGAATTGATCCTTCAGATACGTATTTGATAATCTTTGACCTGAAAGATCACATTCCAAGGCTACCCCCTCAGCTAGTGTTTCAGATCCAAGTTGTTGTCGAAAACAAAAATATTTGTAGAACCGTTATTGACGAGGGTGTCTCGACGTGCGTTATGTCAATCACTTGTTGGAAAGCCATTGGCTCTCCTCCTCTTACCGAATCACACAACACACTTAAGGCCTTCAATGACTCTGGTTTTAAACCCTAAGGTGTACTTCCCTCATTGCCTATTACGTTGGAAGGTAAATCGGTCAATGTTGAAGTTGAGGTCTTTGATGCACCTCTCGATTATAACCTCTTACTTGGCCGTAGTTGGATTCATTCCATGCGTGCAGTTGTGTCTACCCTTTTCTGTGTAGTACGTTTTCCACACCAAGGAAAAATCATTACCATAGACCAGCTGGCCTTTTTTAACTATGATTCATGTACTAGCAACATATCCTTTATTTCGAAGACACCTCTTGGGTATGAGAATGTTGGTGTGGGTCTACTAAAAGATTCAACTTTGAGGGGTATTTTCCCAATCCCACCACCCGATATTCCACCTCCTTTTGTCGCCTCAATCAACATGATTTCCACCTTTGTTCATGAAACCCTCGTGTCTTATGACTCGTGGATAGTACCTGACCCCGGTGATTATCTTCGCTATGGCGAACAAATGCCCTTAAGTCTGGTTGAATCCGCTTATCAAGCCATTCAATCAACAACCCCTTCCACTCCCTCTCTTTGTGATTCATATCTCGATCCCTTTCAAGTGATTTTTCCTACTGAGGAGATGATTGTTAGTTATGTCTATGGAAGACACCCCCTGGGACAACAAAGGACATCATCGTTCCATTCTCTTCCTAGAACAACATACCATAGAGAGTTACCAATAGATTTCGACTTCGTCGACTGTTGTCATTTCCTTTGTTCCCGAGTCCACACACGATGTGCTATATGAAGGGAACTTGACTAATATTTCACCCACCGTTCCCCTTGACATATCCATTAAACCTGAAGTTGTTGAAAATGTTCACATCAGAGCTTCATGCTCCACCGATGAGGTCGTCACTTATAAGTCAATTTTTCAAGAGTTTCATGACATTTTTGCGTGGAGTTATGAAGAGATGTCGGGTATTGACCTCGATATCGTTATACATGAAATTAAGACATACCCGGACGCTAAACCCGTTTGGCAGAGACTTCGCCCGATCCACCCTCGTAAAGTCGCTGCTATCAAGATTGAGGTCGAAAAACTTCTTAAAGTTGGCTTTATCTATCCAGTGGCTTTAACCGACTGGGTATCCAATCTAGTTCCGGTCAATAAAAAACAAGGAACGATCTGTGTATGCGTTGATTATAGGGATATCAATAAATCTTGTCCTAAGGACAATTATCCAACCCCCTTCATTGACCTGATCGTTGACGATTATGCCGGGAGTGAAATCTTCTCTTTGATGGATGGTTTCTCCAGCTATAATCAGATTAACATTTTTCCCGCAGATCAACACAAAACCACTTTCATTTGTCCTTGGGGTACCTTTGCCTACCGGAAACTACCTTTCGGTTTGAAGAATGTCGGTGCGACTTTTCAATGTGCCATGTCTTATGCTTTCTATGATATCAAGCACATTGTACAACCATATCTCAATGACCTGCCGACGCATTCCATGCGTTGTCACGGTCATCCGACACACCTCTGAGCCATTTTCCTTCGTTGTCGTTTCTATCGTATATGTTTGAACCCACACAAATGTGTTTTTTGTGTGGAGTCTGACCGACTTCTTGGTTTTATTGTACCACATCATGGGATCAGGGTAGATCCTTTGAAGGTCGAGGTGATTCTTAATCTCTCTCCTCCTTCCTCGCTACGCCAGCTTCAAAGTTTGCAAGGGAAGGCAAACTTTTTGCGTCGTTTCATCCTAAATTACGTTAAGTTAACACTAGCATTTACTCGATTGTTGAAGAAAGGTTATGATTTTGTATGGGACACTACTGCCAACAAAGCCTTCGAAGCTTTGAAACTTTCTTTAACCCGTACACCACTACTTTTCCCACTGGATTATAGTCGAGATTATTTCCTTTACCTCGCTGCTTTGGACTCTACCATTGCCATGGTTTTAGTCCAAGAAGATGATTTGCTCGATGAACATGTAATTTACTATTTGAGTCGAAGTCTCACGACCACCGAAGCCAAATACCTACATGTTGAGAAACTGGCCTTTGCAGTTGTTCAAGATATCCAACATTTTCGTCACTATATCCTTGTTGGGCCTGAGATATGATCAGTTTTATGATGTTTATTAGATACTTTTGTCGAATGTACATATGTGTTTTTCATGTTTTGAAGAATTTTGTGTTGAAATGCTATGATCTACACCAGTTATGTACAATTCATGTTTTATATTGATTTTGAGTATAATTCATTGCGTTTTTATGTTTCCAAGGATCTAATTCACGTTTTTTGGTGTTACATGGCAAAATCGCATCACGTTTCTGCTTTCGGCACTCCATCCAATACTTGATCCAATACTCGTTCTAACACTCCGTCCAACACCTCGTCCTGCACAAAAATAGTGGGAGATTTGGCGGTTATGGTATTGGCACCCAATGATGGGTGAATCAAGAAAATGGGTTTTGTTCATGCTTGCCCCCTCCAACTACTAAACTCTTGACAACTCGGTTTGGGTTGTTGAGCTGAGCGATTATTGGCTTGCTCCATTTCGGTAGTTAGGGCACCATTAATGTAATTTGTTGTTTATAGAAGAGGTTCGACCCTCTAATGGTCAACCTCTTGGCCCGTAAAACTTATAAATACCACTGTGGTTGTCATACAATAGCTAGAAAGCAGTAGGAGAAGTAGAGGATTAGAGATAAAAACGTTTTCCTCTGTTTTTGCATTTTCAATTGCCAGAATTGTGTAAGACTGTGTTTTTCAAGTTTTAATGGTGAAATCGTTTTTTTGAGCTCGTGGTGTGCGTTTGAGAAGTGACCACGACTTGCTGGGGGGCCCACCAGCAGTTAGGTAATTGTTCTTTAAGTTATTTATGCATTTCATAGCTTAGATGCCTCTTTTTATTTCCTGTACATGAACTCTTCTTTTATTTCTTTGTTATCTGATTTGTTGTTGTAGTTTAATTATTTTAACTCTCTTTTGGAGGTTAATGTAAAGGCTTGTGTTAATATGCATTGATTTTGTAATTAGGAACGAATTTGCAAATTCATACACTAACCACGTGTGCAATTATATATTAAATTGTGTTTTATTTATGCTTTTGAAATCAAATTTAAAAAAGAAAATAAAACATAATAGAACATAGTTTTATTTCATGCTTCATTTAAACAAGGCTTCTGTGGATGGATAGGATTAGTTTCAGTTTGTAATTGTAGATTGTTTATTCCATTGTTATGTAGATCTTGCTTAACTAGTTGTTAGTTAATGTATTCATTAGTTTACTCTTTATATGTCATGTTTTAATTTCTATTTTTAAAGCATTTTCTTTCTGGCACTTTCAATTGTTAGAATAGATATAGCATAGTTTCACTTTATGCACTTTATTTCCTAGAATTAGATTGCAATTCCAATTCTTAGTTAATGATTGAATTTACTTATGAATTTTTCTTATATATCATAGAGTACAATTATAACCTCGTTGTATTGTTGATGGTTAATAAATGAGTAATAATTCCATGAATATGCAAGGTAATTGACGATTGTTTCCGTAATGGATAAGTTCTTATTGGATTGTTTAATCCACACCTTTCACTTTGCTATTGAGATTAGTATTGAGCTTATATTGCTTGAATTATCTTTTGTTGTCAAGTGCCATCGAGATATTATAAGACACTGGATACATTCACACAACCACCAACACTATATTTGAGTTTTCATAGGTTAAAATATAGTTTCTTGCTTTCATAGATCGGGAGATAGTTTTATTGTTGTTGTAGGATAGATAGTCGTTTTCTTTGGTAGGTTCAAAAGTAGTTTGCTTATCATAGATTAAAGGTTAGTTGTTAGTTCTTCTTTCTTCCAATTAAATAGATTTACTTTTATGAATTATAAATAGTTTTGAATTTTGAATTAAGAATAGAATTCACTTGCCTCTTAGCTTAGTTAGTTGTTCAACGAGTAGTCTTAATTAGTTTACTTGCAATAGAAGTTATCTTAGGGTAGTTAGTTTTTTACTTGCTTTAGTAGGTTACTTGCTTACTTTCTTTGGTAGTATAGTTGTTTACTTACTTGCCTTCACAGGATAGTTGCTCATTGAATTTAGTTAGGCTAGTTAAAGTAGTTTGCTTTTTCTATATGTTTATTTATTATGCTTAAATAGTTTCTTTTGATTATTGTTATTATTGAACTAGTTTGCTTCAAGTAGGGTTTTCACTTGTTTTCTTAGAACTATCTGTTGAAATAATGTAACTGCGAAGAGCATTCTTATTATTATTTTATTATTGGATTAAATCCCCATTGTGGATTAATCATGTCATTATTATTATTATTGTTATTGGATTAATCCCCATTGAGGATTAATCATGTCGGTAATTGTATAAGGACCAAATCCCCTTTTGCAGATTGGTCATCGGACAATTACAAAGTGCAGAATAAGAAGTCGGCCCCAACAGTTATAATAGAAGACCCATAATTAATTAAAGGTGGGTTTACTCACCCAGAGTGAGAGGTCGGCCCTACCAGATTGTGACCCTTCACACGTGCCAGTTTGATATAAATAAGAGGCTAGCGCCTCACTTCTAACACACAACTCACTTGCTCATTATCTTATGAGGCAAGCTGCAATTACCAGTTGGAGAGAGGAGAAGAAGAGTGGTGCATCTCTTGGAGATGACTATCTGTATTGGTTTGAGTTATCTCTTGAACATTATATAAGCTATTTATGATAAGGAAGTTTTTGCTGGGTTTTCTTCCCCTAGAGGGTTTCCCAAGATAAATGTTGTGTCTCTTGTGAATGTGTATTTCTCAGTGATCTTGTTCTTATTATGCTCTTATCTATTGAAATGCAAATAACTATAATAATGGCATAAACATTAACATGGTTTCAGAGCCAACCTGAAGGAAGCACAATTTGCAAGAGGAAAAACATCACTGTTACCGTACCCAAAAATTAGGGTTTTGCAAAAGTGAGTATTTTCATCTCCCTAACCTCCTAGAAAGTTGTGCCCTCCCCCAAGGATCATTTTGGCACTTAGAGCACACCTTTTTAGTGGCTAGATCTCCCGGAAAGTGAAACCCTAGTTTCACAAAGTACAAGAAAACCAGAAAACCAGTGTACCAGAAGTACCAGAAGTACCAGAAAACTAGAAGCACCAGTCCAGAAATCCGCAGATCAAGTTTGAGGGGGTAAAAGTTGGATTTTCGAAATTCCGACTACACCAGCTAACTTGCCTCAGCCCAGCGCATCTATCCCCTGGATCAGAATTTCAAAATTTGAAGTTTGAAAAATTAGGGTTTCCTCATAAAACCCTAAAAGTTGCAGTTGCAGTTGCAGTCTCAGAACCAGTTTCAGTTGCAGTAGTTGTTGTAGTTGCAATACCTGTTGCATTTGCAGCTGTAGAACCAGCTGCAATCACTCTTGAAGTTTTTGGTAATGATTATCGCTGCTACCAGATGGAGCCACTACCTGCAAATGCTATCTGAGGTATGTACTCACATATGGTTAATGGTTAAACCCTGAAGAGTATTTGTAGGAGAAGGGATCTTTTGCCATAGATCCAGAAGGATCTCAAGATCCAACACATTCAAAGGAATGATGCAACCCAGCTGTGATTATTCTAATATGCATCTATTTGTTATGAAATTATCTTGATCAGTGTTGCATGTTGAAGCTATGATCAAATCATTAGAAGGACTGAAAGTTGACCATAGAGCTTATCCTCTAACCTAACATTTTTTCAAGTTAGTGTATTTTCTTAGTACAGAAGATAGGATGAAGAAAGAACTCGTCACTTGAGTAAAGGAGACCTGGAAGAAAAGAAAGCACTCATTCTTTAGGACAAGGCTCTAGGTTTGATTAATCAAGATTCAAAGGTACACATGACAAGATGATGACTTTAGATAGCAATCGTCGTAAAGTATTATACTTGATAACATGTGAGAATACTTTGCCTGATATGACTAACACCTCCTCTAGGAGAAACCTCTTGTG